>APFE030560768.1:6315-61678 GCA_000404065.3 Pinus taeda
ATGCCAAGCCCATTCAGTTTCAGAGTGCTGGATTCATTCATGACAGTTCACCTGCTCCTCATGACAGTTCAGCTTCAGCTGTTCCAGACTCTGCCCCTCTTCCACAACAACAACAACAACAAATGGTGAAATGCCAACACTGTGACCGAGTTGGCCATTTGAAAGATCATTGTTTTGATCTTCATCCATGTAAGCACTGTCATAAAACCGATCATTCCTCACACAGATGCTTCAGAAACAAACGTCCTGCAAGAACAAAGATTCATCTAGGATGGATCACTTCTTGGCAATGGGCATCAACAGCTAAGAAGATATTCCAAACACATGTTAGAACTTGTTACAGAATATTGAACAGTCTTGCAGCTGAGTTTTCTCCATCATCTCACCTTGTATCTGACAGGGGGGAAATGATGGTTGTCTACAAGCTTCAAAGCCACATCAAGCGAGCCTGAGCCACAACCTGCCACACTAGTTTTAGAGTTGTAGCCAGAGACAAAGATGCCCCTGAACATGCCTTCAGTTGGCAATATGGGACACTTCCTCTAGCAGAAGACTTTAGCTTCTTGCTAGTTTTGGAAGAGTTCTGGGAACAAAATTGAGAACATTTCCTCTAGCAGAAGACTCTAGCTTCTTTCCAGTTTTGGAAGAGTTCCAGGAATTGCATTAAGCATTCTAGAGTTGTTGGTCATCCTTAAACCATCACAGGTTGAGACTTCCCTTTTCAGGTTGAAATTTTACCTTTTATGCGGGGTGAGACCTCCCTTTTATGGTTGAAGGTTTCCCTCTTTAAAACAATAGGAGCACTTCCTCTAGCAGAAGACTCCAGCTTCTTGCCAGCTTTGGAAGAGTTCTGGGAACTTCACTAAGCGTTGCAGTGTTGGTGGCCATCTTTAAACCACCGCCCTATTATACCAACATTTCAAAGAGCACATTCAGCCTAGTGCTGCCATGCATTTTTGCACATTTTGTATTACAGCTCTCTTCTTGGACTCATACATAACCCTTCGAATTAAGGGGGGGAATGTTGGACACCTAATCCTAAATGGGTTAGTGTGGAAGCCGAATGGACAAAGCAGTCCAAGAGACCTTGGGATGTGAATCCCAACGGCCACATAATGTACTATAAATGTATATCATTTGTAAATAAAAAATTGTACTGCATGATTTATCTTTCCTATCTTTCTCGCTCCCCATGTGTGTTTAACATAAATGATGAAGGAGAGGCGATCCAAATTCAAGGTATCAAGATAAAAGTATCTTTATGCTACATATCAGCAATGAAAATGAAGCGTTGCTTAAGGAAAGGTTGTCAAGCATATGTAATTCAAGAAGTAAGTAAAGAAAAAGGACCATCCTTAGAACAATATCCGGTGTTAGCCGAATTTCCAGATGTATTTCCAGAGGAACTACCAGGATTACCCCCCGAACGAGAGCTAGACCTCACCATAGAATTGAAACTTGGTACTCAACCAATCTCTAAAACACCTTATAGAATGATAGCTCCGGAACTTCAGGAATTACAAATTCAATTGAAAGAACTATTGGATATAGGGCATATTCGACCCAGTGTATCACTTTGGGGTGCTCCCGTAATTTTTGTCAAGAAGAAAGATGGATCCTTAAGATTATGCATAGATTATCGAAACTTGAATCGAGCTACAGTAAAGAATCGATATCCTATGCCTCGAATTGATGACCTCTTCGATCAAATGAAAGGAGTTGCTGCCTTTTCAAAAATTGATCTTCAATCAGGCTATCATCAGCTAAGGATTTCCGAAAGCGATTTTTATAAGATTGCATTCCGAACACGCTTCGGGCATTATGAATTTACTGTGGTACCATTTGGATTAACTAATGCACCAGCAGTATTCATGAATTTTATGAACAGTGTTTCCCACAAATATCTTGATCAATTTGTACAAGTCTTTTTAGATGATATACTCATCTACTCCAAGAATGAGAAAGAGCATGAAGACCATTTATGGATAGTATTATCTTGCCTCAGAAAACACCAGTTATATGGAAAGTTATCCAAGTGTTCGTTCTTTCAGGAAAAGATTCATTACTTAGGTCATATCATATCAAGTGAAGGGATCTCAGTAGACCCTGAAAAGGTAAAAGCAATCATAGAATGGACAATATCGAAAAACGCACATGAAGTACGAAGCTTTATGAGTTTCGCTGGTTACTACCGAAAATTTGTGGAAAGATTCTTCAAAATTGCAAAGTCGATTACAACTCTTCAACGTAAAGGTGTTAAGTATGAATGGACTGAGGAATGTAATAAAGCATTCTCTAAACTCAAAAGACCACTGACCAGTGCACCAATCTTAAGAGTACCTGATATGAACAAAGATTTTACGGTATGTACTGATGCATCCAAACATGGATTAGGTGCAGTATTAATGCAGGATAGAGAAGTAATAGCGTATATCTCAAGAAAGTTAAAACCTCACAAAAAACTCTACGCTACTCACGATTTAGAGTTAGTCGTTGTAGTACTAGCTTTAAAAATTTGGAGACATTATCTAGTGGGGCGAAGTTTTACTCTTAAAAGCGACCATCAAAGTCTACAATATTTGTTCACCCAAAAAGACTTGAATGCTAGACAAAGACAATGGAGTGAATTCCTAAGTGAATATGACTTTGGAATATGCTTTAAGCAGAAGACTCCGGATATTTTCTCTCATACCTATTAAAGTAGACTTAAGGCAACGAGTACTAGAACATCTCATAAAAGATAGCTGGTATTTAAAGGTAAGATCTAATCTTGAAAGTAAGAAGCCAAAAGAATCTAAGTTTGAAGGATATGAATTAGAAAATGATGGAATCTTACGATTTCATGGAAGGATGTATATTCCTAATAATAAGGATCTATGAGACACCATACTTAAGGAAGCCCACAGAGCAGTATATTGTGCACATCGTGGAGTAAAGAAAATGTATATTGATACCAAGAAACTCTTCTTCTAGTCAGTCATAAAACGTGATATCGTTCAATTCGTTGCAAGATGTTTGGAATGTCAACAAGTAAAAATTGATCATTGTCATCCAGCAGGTCTCTTACAACCTCGCGACATTCCTATGACCAAATGGGAGATCATTTCTATGGATTTTATCACTGGGCTACCTCTTACTTCTCAAAGACACAATGCTATTCTCGTGGTAGTGGATAAATTAATGAAAAGTGTCCATTTCATTCCCATAAGAGATACTTACGAAGTTGTTGACATAGCTCGAGTATTCATAAATGAAATTATCAGATTTCATGGAGTCCTTAAGAAAATCATATCAGATAGAGATTCACGATTCACTTCGAGATTCTGGACTTGCATGCAGTCAACCTTAGGAACTCAACTAAATTTGAGCACAGCTTATCATCCTGAAACTGATGGGCAAACGGAAAGGGTAAATCAAGTACTTGAAGATATGTTGAGGATGTATGTTATGGATTAGCAATCGCACTGGGAAAAGTATTTATCCTTAGTCGAATTTGCATACAATACAATTATCATAGTTCAATCGGAATGTCTCCATTTGAAGCATTATACGGCAGACCTTGCAGAACACCATTAAGTTGGGACAAGTTAGAAGATCAAGTGATAGTAGAGCTAGAATTAATCCAAGAAATCGAGCAGGTAAAACAAATTAGACAGTGGTTAAAAGAAACACATAATAGACAAAAGAGTTATGCTGATGCTCGCAGAACTAATAGGAAGTATGAGGTAGGGGATCAGGTTTTTATCCGCATCAAACCGAATGAAAACACTATTCGATTCGGAAAAGGGATAAAGTTGTCACCTCGATTTATTGGACCATTTAAAGTCATGAAAAGAGTTGGACCTGTCACTTATTGTCTTGCACTACCAGCTCACTTGCATAAAGTTCATAATGTATTTCATGTATCTGTATTAAGGCATTACATAGCTGACCAATCTCATAACCTTCAATGGAAGGAACTGCAGGTATCAGACGAAGGAATCATATCGGTCGAACCATTACATATATTAGAACGTAGGGTTCGACAGCTCATGAATCATTTGGTAGACCAAGTTAAGGTCCAGTGGGACAAGTATAGTCTTGGATCAGCTACTTGGGACGATACGGAAATCATATGTCAAAAATACCCCAATTTGTGTCAATTTTGAAGAACTTTAAACCATGTTTTGTATATATTTACTTTACTTCAAATCAGAGACTCGGAACCATTTTGGAATAATCACATATAAACGTGAATTTTTATGATATGTTATTTGTTTAATCCTACTGGTACGTGGATACCAAGATGAAATATGTTATTGATCTTACTAAACTATAGTTATCAAAATAAAGTTTAAATATTTGAGTAATTTTGTTTCTAATGGGAATTAAGGTATTATAATTTTGTTTCATTTATGCATATCGATATGATTGATGAGATAGAAATAAAGAATGATTACATTTTAAATATGAAAGCTAATAACATAAGTAGAATATGGCCAAGGATGTTATATTGTAGTTAACATATATGAATTATACATAAACTATTTGTTTTGAACATGTTGATGCATATTTTATAAACGCATGGACAAGTGTTTATGTTGCAGATAATATCGTTACCAAGATAACCACGTGATAACAAAAGCTTCAGAACAATTAAGGCTCAAAGAGATTCCATGATAAGGTGTTAACCCTTGTCCCACTAGGAGGGGTGGAAGTATTACCCATCGTTTATCCTCCTAAACCTGGAGTCATGGGAGGACTGTGCGAATCACGCTCCCCTAGACGTGTGATGATCACTGTTAGATGCCTACTGTGCAATCAGGTTGATGATATAATCGATGTTGTTACCCTTAAAAGCCTATGAATGGTTAGTCAGTATAGTTGATGCCATGGCATACTCTAGTAGAGGACGGATAGGATGGAAGAGGAAGAGATTAGGAAGGATAGGATGATTATAGAATAGCTGGGAAACCAACTGGAGTAGAACATGGATATTATAGTCGTAAAATTTTAAAAATATTAAAGAAAACAAATTCAATTTTGTAATTGTAAAGACTTATATACTCATAATAATCATTAATATACTTCGGGACGAAGTTTTTGGGAGGGATGTGTGTAATGACCCACCTATAGCTATAAATAAAATAAAAGTATTAGCATACATATGAGGCCTCCATAAGATAGCTACATATGCATGGACCAGTATGTAACGCACCATATATAAAATAAACCCTCAAACGAACAGAAAATGTTAGTTTTAATGTTTAAAATTTTAATTTGTAAATTAAAATTTATGAAATTAAATAAAATTAATTAAATTATAAATTTATAAATTAAATAAATTAAATTAATTATTAAAATAAAATAAATAAACTTTATTTAAATCAAATTTAGATATTCGAATAAAATCACCAAATCAAATCAGATTTTGTTTATAAAATCAACACGTATCCAAATTAGGACACGGAGATGGAGGAAGTCGATGAACGGAGACTTATAAGAAAGAAGGGGCGGTTGGTGGAAGGGGGGTGGAAAGGAGGAGGAAAATTTGTAACACAGAGTTTTTCAACAGAAAAGACTGAGCCTTGTTTGTTCTGAAGTCTTTGGGCACGGGGGAACAGAATGCAGCAATTGAGAAGCATTCTGGACTGAGTACCTAGTGTACTTAGTTTGGCTGAGAGGTTATGGTCTTTTGGTAACGGGAGCGAGAGCTTAAGCAGTTCTGAAGCCTCTTCATCCGCAGGAAAACAGGTAGGTATTTCTCATCAAATCAATCAATTTGATATATAAAATTTGTTAAATTTCAGAGCATGTTCATAAAGATTTCATATCCTGTTCACAGTAAAAAGCTGTTTAATTTATTTTCAATCCTTACAAGCAACAGCGCAAAAGATTTAAAGGGTCAAAGACTAGAGCAATCAAATTCCAACATTCATGATATTATGCTGAACATAGTTAAGTTCAGTTATTTTTGGATATTTTTCAGTTGCTTCTCTCAGCAACTAAGTTGCAATAGGAATGCAGTGTTAGCAGTGGCAGTGCTAGTAGCATAGCAAATGCAACATTTGAGAGGGAGATGTAGTACAGATGCAGCAGTGGCAGTGGCAGTGTCATGGGTAGTAGTACAGTAGCAGCAGTAGCACAGTGTTGGTGGCAGCAACAGTGCAAAAGGAGGTGCTTCAGAAACAGAGCAGCATGCAGTTGGACATTGTTGCTAGAGCACTTTCTTCACTAGGAGCGAGTGTTAGTTTTTGGTAGCATTGGATGTGCTCTAGCTATGAAAATTGGTGGAGAGGCTAAGGCACGTGAGTTCTAAAGAACCCATAAACCGTTTGGTGAAATTCTGCCCGGATTGTATTTTATTAAAATAATTAATATTTTTAATGGGGTTCCTAAGTCTAAACTTAGGGAAATTAAAATATTAATGCGTATTAATCAAAATATGGGTGAGAATGATCTAGAAGGCGGATCAAGTCATGTTTTAATCTTAATCGTTGATTAGAGAGTTAATCTCAGTCGTTGAAGTCTCAACAAGTATAAGGAGGCTTGGGATTCATTTAGAAAGACACACGGAGAGAACGAATTGATCTGGAGTTCGATTTTTAGGGCTAGGAAGCTGAGAAATTCGAACTAGGTGATCAGTTACAGCAGAGGGACAGGGATAGTTCGGGATTACTAACAGAGGGGTGGAAAGAAGCTTTTGGAGGCAGCGCAGCAACCAAGAGGACTGACGTTGGGCCAATCTGGGACCACACAGGCCTGACGCAAAGCCAAAAGGGCCAGCACAAAAGCACAAAGCTGCGCTCCACGCAGAAAGCCGAAACTATTGGGGAACTGCCGAAACAGCCGAGAAGGTTGACGCGATGGACAGAAGAGGCAGCGCAGGGCTGACATAGAGCCTGAAAGGCTGACACAGGGCCTACGTAGGGCTAGCACAGAGGTAGTCAAGGTTAGCCAGTGTTGCTACCGGATCAGCTAGAATCTGTCGAGTGAAGTGAGGTAAAACTCACTCAAATTTTCCGTCGTTGTATCTTCTTTGTCATTGGTTTGTCGGGAGGGCAACCAGCATTTTTATACAGAATTACTGCTTAATAACAGAAAACCCTCAAAGTTGTTGCACCGGTTTTCCCGCATTGGGTTTTTCCAGAGACTATTTTGTCCAGAAAAATAATTGTGTCCTACGTATCTTGTTCTTTGCTCAGTTTTATGTTTCTTGTATTCAAATATTAAAGAAATGTAGGTTGCAGAAGTAATTTGCTTCAGTATTCAGAGTTTAACTTGATAATGTATATTAAAATCAAGTAGGTGAAGTAGATTCAGATTTGTTGCAGTACGATTCCTTGAGTGTAGGAATTTTCACAATACCAACACAATATCTCTTGTCATCCAACCCCGAGAGAGGGATCGAATGCACGAACAACCATACACGGAACAAGTCCCCCATCTCGCAAATGTTGCACCCTGTGCAACTCATGTCGCCTCATCTCGCTAGTTTGGCCAATCCATGTAATTTGCCTAGGTAGGGTTGCCTCTCTCTCACCAACATGTGGAGGCAGCCTAACAATGCTGCAAGCCCCATCAATGTATGCCTGAAGGGCACAGTCGTCTAAAAAGTACAACAGTTATGCTGGCTGCCAATGCACCTGACTACTCCTAATCAATGGTTGACTCCAAGAATGGTTGCTCATCCTCCTCCACCATGGGTTCAACATGAGTCACTAACTGCCCCTCCACAGATAGCTCATCATGCATAACATCCTCAATAATCAATAATAGTTAGCTACCGTCTGGAAACTCTGTCATGGCTCTGGATAACTTTGCGCCTGTTGGCACTTCGTCGTTGGACATGTCTCCGAGACCTCACCAATCTATTGTGGGCTGCTATCACCTGAAAACTCGGACATGGCCCTAAACACATCATCAATGGATCCCTTAACAACGGACGACGCCTCATCAATGGCTGGAACCTCATCAACAGATGGTCGTCTAAGTGTATGCTCTACTCTCTCCACTAGGGTGTCAACCAGAGCTACCAAAGGGATCTCCAACAAGGATAACTCATGTGTCACACTGGACACATCAACATGCTCCTCACACTCATGTGTGCCCACAACCTCATGCTCAACCTCCTCCTCACGCTCTTGATATCTAAAGCCAGGTCTCCACCAGCAAAAGCACCTTTTGGTCGCACCCTCTAATTGTCCTGCTCCTTTTGAGGATATTTGGTGCCTTGATTCAGTCGACTTTCCCCACACATTGTAGATGGTTGCACCCCCACGGTCTGTGCACCTCTAGTGTCTTTGTTGTAAGGATGAGGATGGATCTGGTCCATCGCCTTCCTCAACTGGGACAACCTCTCATCATTCCAGCAGATTCCACCACAGAATTCCTGCACATTGAATCTTCCTTGAGCCATGGGTTTGTATATGGTTTCACCTGTCACTGTGCATACATGCCCAAATCCTCTATCTTGTTGACTACCCCACAGCTGGCCAAGATCATGCTTTGATACCATTGTATTATTCCTAATTGGAAAAGAACAGTAAATACTAAAAACACGAACTAGGAACAACAATTAAAATTAAAGTCCAAGCACCCAAATCAAAACACCATAGAAAATAAGCAGAATAACAGAGCCATTTTATTAATCAATGGGAATCTGAGTACATAATGCGTAAGAACAATGGAACCTAAGCTTGTTATGCAAGCTATGCACACCCCAAGTGAAATCTCGCTGACTCAACTACTAAAATGGCTCCAAACTGATAATGCACATTGCCCAAAAAATCTGTTATAGGTTGCCAAATGGAACTAGAAGTTCTACTTAAAATAATGCCCAGAATGCCCTAAACTTGCAGCCACAAGCTCCTCTCCTCAAACCCGAAAATACCCAGGAAAGGTTTGGCCTATCTCCAAGACAAAATCGAACCCAAAAAGTGATGCAAATTCCTCTGCTAACTAACAATTCTCCCTGCTATAAGATGAGGATTTCAAGCCTGAATATCGCCCAAAAAATTATGTGAAGTTAATAGGAGACTCCTCTCAATAAACCCACAAAAACCCAAAAAGGGTTTGGGTTGAATCCACCGACCCCCGGTGACCCCCAACAAGTGTAAATTGCCCAATTTGGCCAGAAAACACCCCACAATTTTGATACTGTTGAATTAAACCCAAACACACCACTGGAAATCTCTCCAAACTCTGGCTAAATTCTCCCTTGAGGTATACCTCCAATCTTTGGCCCTTATCTCTCCTCAACCTCTATTCCTCCAGCCCCTGCGCAAGCCTGCCTGGAGACCCATGCACACTTGCAGAAATGTAGAAATTCAACCCCGAGAATTCCCTCAAACTCAGCCCTACTAATCACCACAAAATCTCGAGATAAAATAATGGAAAACACTTGCGAATCCTTGATGTTATGCGCCTCTATAATTGACCTCCCCACAAGTAATTCGAACCACTTCTAAGCCCTAGAAGAAACACACTAGTTGTAATAACCTGCAAATATGCCCAATGGAAACTCTGAATTGAGCTCCCTAAATTTGCCTCACTAGGGAGACAATCTAAGTTCTCCGAAATGAGGGTGGAATTCTACTTGGAACCCTTGTGCTAAACAACACTTCTCTTCTTGTGCTAAACTGCTCCAAGAGAATATGTAATGTGGTGTAATGGTAAAAAAGATGATCAACAAATGAGTCCCTCCTCCTTTTATAATTTCTCCCCATGCTTCTAGACTCCCCTTTTAATTATTATTTTATTGGTGGGGGCCATTTTCCACTAAGTGACTTTTTCCTTTATTTTAATAAATCAATAATTTGTTGCAAATCTCCAATATAATAATACTTGTCACCTTTCTCCAAAATAATATTTGCCCCTTTTAATTAATATTACCAAAATTGGGCAAAATTCTCAAGCTCACAAAATTGGGGATATTACATAGCCTTTAAAGATAATACTTAAAGACATACCGTAAAACTTGAGAGTTGCACTGCTCCCTCTAAATCAAAACTTCCTTTTAAAATTATAGTTCTTTCTGGATCCAAAGATTCCTCTGAATCCACAGCCCTTTCAAGATACAAAGCTCCCTCTGAAGCTCCCTCTGTATCCAAGATTTGTCACAAACTTTGTTTTAATATTATAACTTCTTCTAGCCTAGACAGTTTTCAGCATGTAACCGCATTCCTATTCAGGGAGATCACAAAAGAATAGTTACAATTAAGCAATGAATATAAAACAAGAGACTGGATTAAAGAAATCAATAATGCTATAAGAAGAGAGATAGAGTAGTTATCTTTTATGAACAACAATAGCTCCCTCTTGATCTAATACTTCTCGCATCCGTTCAGTAGATCAGCGTCCTTATCATCAAAGTTTCTTTGTTTCAGCGTCTCATGCTAGGGTTTTGTTCAAACCCTAGGCATTCCCTTATCAAGTCTTTCTCTGCCACTTTCATCAAATCTGGTCTTCACATTAGCATAATGTAGTACCTGCCATGCTTAAGAACTATGTCCATTTTCCTTTCACAACTACAACAAACAATTAGGGTTTCTATCTCTAGGGTTTTCTCCTTCTTTCTTCCATGCTTTGCTAGGGTTTACAAACCCTAGATGCCAACATTTTGAAGATTTGGTTCTTTCTTCAAGTCCAATCAGCTTTTGTTGTTTCCATTTCCATTTCTCCAAGAAATTCGCTTTGTAGATAGGTTCTCAAACTTGCAAGGCAAAGAGAATAATTTGATCCTAGTATAGTAACTCAAAACTAACTCGCATTGTCTTATTGCAACTTGCACCATAACAACCAATATTGCATGCCATCATATCATTGTTTGATTTGTTTGACCTATTACATTTGCACACTATAGTAGCTTGGATATCATATTGCTCATATTACTGTCAGTTCTCACAGTCATTCACTATTTGTCAAGATACCATACTTACAGTCAAAGTCAAAGGTCATCACAGTGCTTCGAATAAGTTCCTCAGCATTTTGAATTAGGATATTGTAGAGTGTTACTTGCAACTATCTAACTGTCACAATTGTTACTATTCAACATGACCATATCACTAATTTTCCATCAAGGGCATAACCACACATATGATCTAGTTACGTCAGCCACCATATATTGTTCGTCATTGTCATATGAAACTATGCTATTGTATGTTAGTAATTCAATGCCACTGTATCATCATAGTAGGATCATTGATGATATCATAGATTGACATTGTACTCAATTCGATCCACAGGTAACGAATTGTATGAGTTAACGAATTGTATGAGTTAATTATACGAACCATTGTTCTATCCATGAGCCAATATGAGCCACAAGAGCAAGCAATGTTAATCTATCTTCGGTGCCATAGAATAGCACAAGATCATCATAGAACAAGCCTTCAAATTGTATATAGTCAAGGATCTTTTACACAAACCTTTTCATTGTATATGAAGAAAGAACGAGTCACTGTAATCAAATAATCCTTAGTGTATTCCACAGGTAGTCATCACAAGTTATTGTGAGAAGGCTACAAACTATATGTAAGAGCAAGCCACTCTAAATTGATGCCAATATCTTGTCAAGATCATGGTTTATATGTAAAGGTCTCTTTTTCACACTTAGTGATATTGTTAGTTATCACATGTAGAGACAAGCGAGCCACTGAAATAGGTCATAAAGTATAGGCTGAAATTGATTTGTAAGGTGCATGCCAACAAAATGTGATCTCCAAACCTCCTTCTTCAAACCACATTAACTCTGATACCATGTTGAAAAATCAATATAATGTAGATTTAGAGTTGATTCTCCTTACTTGATAATTACTTGTGATGTTTGTTGGCCTTTTATTTCTTTATTAGTTCTTCTTCATCAAGCAATTACCAAAAAAATGAAGATCAAAAGAACACAAGATGTAGGCTCCAAGTTAGGGCAAAACCCCGCCAAGGGGAAAACCCAATAAAGTTTTTCTCTTTTTATAGAATCAAACCAAAATGAGACATCCAAGACCAAGACCAAGACAAATTCCTCGATAAGATCCCCAAGTTAGCGCTCTAATTTTGTCAAGATTCATCTTCAATAAGAATAGTTGATCTGTCACAAGCTACCTTATCCACAGAGATACTTCATCCTTCCAGTGGCTCCTTTCTCACAGTATGTTCAGTCTTCTTCTAGCTCACATATTACAGTCATTATGGCATCGCACTTCATATATATAGTTGCTCCATGCTTACAGTCTATTTAGTCCTCTTCTAGCTCGCATATTACAATCATTAAGGCTTTGCACTTCATATATATATATATATCACTCTTTCTCGAGATAGCCTTTAATAGCACACCTTTTCAGAATTCTAACTTCAGGGATTTGCATTTTGTCTAGGTCATATGTCACAAGAAATTCAGATCTTCTCACATCCTTTTAACACAAAGAAACTCGCTCATCTTGTCTCAAAAGACTCGTGTATATATATCTATATATATAAACTTCCACGAAATTCATCCACAATGAGAGAGAATAGGTGCCAATTTGTACTACTTTGTCCAACGAAGGGTCGTGTCTCTTTGGGCACGCTAACTTAATAGTCTGGAGGGCCAACATGATCTTATGGAGGACTATTTGCCTCTTTTTGACTCAAAAACCTAGAAGCATGAAGAACATGCTTGACCTAGATGACAAATATAAATTGAGCATGAAACCCATGCTTGCAAATCAATATTTTTTTTCTCTTTTTCAATTGTATAATGACATAAGTATAATAAACTTATGAAGACCGAACCTAGTTACATTTTCCAACAATACCATGTACTGGTCACCTTGGAGCACTCCAGCATAACATCGTCTATGGACTTCACCCAAAGGTTGATAGAACGTTTTGATCGAAAGGATCCTAAGATACATTTTAGAGAGTCAGTACAACTCAAATTGATTGGAACACCAGAGGCTTTCATCGCAAAATTCGAATGGACAAAAATCATGGTGACAAACTCAGAGCAAAGGTTGGTCATGCTCTTTGTAGAAGGTCTAGTTGAACCCCTACATGGTTGGGTCAAGGCCTTCAGGCCCACTACCCTGAAAGAGACCATCACCAAGACTCAAGATATGGGAGGAGTAGCACCAAATGTGAAGACTCCAATCATAACACAAATCCCTCTGAAGGACAAGAAAAAGAATACATCTCAGAAGGATGGAACCATGAAGGATCAGTTGGATGAAGAAGCTCGAAACGTGCTTAGAAGAAAGAAGTTATGTTTTACTTGCAAAGAGCCATGGGAACCTGGTCATCGATGTTTAAGAAAGGGAAAGATTCACTACATTGAAGTATTGCCCGATAGCGACAATGAGTGTGATACAACGCAAGCACCAAGCAAGGAGCCTAGCATTTCCGAAGAAGCACCATCCCTAGAAGAGGCTAAGAAGTGACGTCCGAGAAATAGAGATACTATCACCACTCTATCAAGAGTCCTGAAGTATCACACCTTCAAAATCAAGGGTGTCATACGAGGGAAACGAATCATAGCATTGATTGATGATGGAGCAATGTACAACTTCATTGATGTAGCCGTGGTGGTAAGGAGAGGCATCCCTGCCCAAGAATTGAAGGTTTCGAAGTAAGGGCAACTAATGGGTATATTATGACATGCACATAGGCCACGTTTGAGCATCACATTAGGTAAGTATACACTTACTGATGATTTTTATGCGATAGAATTGGCAGATACTAATGTGGTACTGAGAGTACAATGGTTGTACTCACTAGGGAGATTCATACTGAACTACTAAGTGATGGAAATGGAATTTTGAGACCTAAATGGCAGCGAAGCAAATGGGGGTCATACCTAAGCAGGATGAAGTAATATGCAAGGCAGCTAGTAGAAGTGTAAGCCCTAGATCGCCAAGGAGTAATTTACAAGCTTATGAGCCAGAAGGATGAGAGAACGTTGAACATGACACATGCTCATTCTTGAGAGATTGGAGAGCTCACCTTTTAGTAGAGTAAATCAATTTGCTTGCAAACTGTTGGATGGACTCATCCATGATGACAAGTACAAGGTAGAACATGGGATCATTTTCTTTGAAGACCAAATATATTTTGTCCCCGAGTCTACAATCAGGAAAAGGCTACTTGAGACCACACCCAGCAAACCAGTGAAAGTCACACAAGAGTCTTACCCTCAAGACGGGGATTGCACAAATATGGAGATGAGCAAGTTAAAAATTGATGACAAACGCTACAAAGAAAAACAAATAAGAGCCGCAAATTCCCCAAAAGTTCATGACAATGTTATAAAAGAAGGAATGCAAGACATGTTACCTACCAAGAGCGTCATAAAAAGCATGGAAAGAGTTTGGTAACAAAAGTTGCTAAATCACAAGACCATGAAGCTGACCCTCCTAATATTCGAAGGGGCCTTCATGCAATTGAGCTAAGTACCAAAATTTATTATGAAATTTTTGTTGCACTTAATATCTACAATGTTGCTTCAGTCTTTTGTGCTACAAAATATCTTAAGGTTATAGAAAGGGAAGAGCTGGAAGTTTTTCAAAGTTGGAAGAATGTCATGATTGTATTGCAGGCTGCCAAATCTTTCTTTCCATGGTCAAGTGATTGCAAAGCTGCAGAGAGCCATATTGTCATTGATCCTTCCCACAACGAAGGGTCCTTCACTTGCACAAGGATGGAATTATTTAATAGCCAGCCCTGCAAAGAAAACAACACTTTAAGAAGGGGCAATGGGCCATCTCCAAATGATGTGGAAACAATAGCAGAGCATAAACAGCGAATGGAAACTAGTGTGAACTTATTACCACCGAAAAGAAGATCAACTCCCTAGAGCTTATTACTAAAGCCATTGAAGGTTGTTATGACAAGAGGAGGAATTTCGTCTAAAATGAAGATTACTTCAACGCTGGCTCACAACTACATTTTTTTTCCTTGTGATCTAGTTAGAGGGAGCAACAACTATTACATGATGATGTCACCCACCAATATTATGGTTATTGTGCTGCAGGAAGAAAAGGGGAATGTTGGTATGTTCGAAATGACAGCTAAGGATGGGAGGAAAAGTGATTAATTAATAGTAATTAATTCAAAAATGTGAAAATTCTCTAGAAACTCACACAAATAGAGTTGGAGATGATCTTAGCCGTTGATGGGGATCTAATCATGGTCGTTGGTTCACCAACGAGAGATTATAAGAGCAACTCGATGGGTAGATGGAGAACACACTTGTGAGGTCGAGTTCCTTGGAAGATTGAGCTACCTAGTTGCAGATCGAGCAGGGAAGAAGAGTTCGAGCCAGAAGGGACGCAGAGACAAAGGAGGAGCAACAGAAGTGAACTCCGGAGAAGTTTCTAATTTCGAAGAGGCAACAACAAGAGGATAACTTATTCCACTAGAGGTTGCACAGGGACTGCGCAGGCAGCTTCAGTGAGGCAATTTGATTTGGTTGAGCAGGAGGTCGATTCAGTTGTCGGAGGCCAAGATAATTTTCTAGCGGGTCAGAGAATCACTTCCAGAGGCAACAGCAGGCAGGACAACTTGATCAGAGGCAAATTCAGACTATGGATGTGAGGGTCTATGCAAGCACTTTGCAGAGGCCTGTGCAAGGGTTCATGGAGGGCCTGTTTTCTAAAGCAGGTTGTGTTGGGATTGCTTGTGGAGAAGGGAAAATTTTCCCTTAACAATTTGGGCCAAATTATTTGTTAAGGATTGCCATTTTGGCATCCAGATTATACTCAGAAATTTCACTGCTGCATAATTATAATAAAACCCTCATCTGTTGCACCAATTTTCCCACATTGGCTTTTTCCAAAGACGTTTGTCCAAAAATAACTGTCAATTTTATTGTGTGTTCTATTTTTCTCAATTCCAACATTTTATTTTCTGCAGTGTTTTTATGGTGAAAATTGCAGTTGTGATTTATTCGTTGTTTGCCGTAGAAAATAAACTACACTTAATTTTAATCAATTAGAAGAATCATATAGAAACCCTGGGCAAAAATTACCTTGGACATTACAAAATGATACTCTTGAATCCTAGGACTATTGATGAACTTCATGTGAAAGAACAATATTAAGAGATGGATAAGAAGAAATTAACACTAAGTGGTTCCAAGCAAACAAAAGCAAGGCATTTTCATGGAAGGAAAGATGGTGTTGAAAGAAAGGGAAAGAAGATTGTTGCCATTACACATCAATGGAAGTATCCAAGTAACCATTATACCATTGTAACCTAGATGGTTGCACCATAAATGTTGGAAGCTATATCTCAGTAGAATCCAAGCTATTGCAAAAAGGAACAACCCAAGAAGAAGAGCATACTAGAATAAATGAGTGTGTACTATTGTGTAGAAGGAGGTGAACATGACCAACCTCCATCTAAATGAAGAAAAGAAGACAACCAAACTCTTAAAGAAGACAACTAAACTCTTCCATATCAAGACATGTGTCAAGAAGACTAAGGTGTAAGCCCTATTCAACTCTAATTCACGGGCCAACCTCATGGCAAAGGATCTAGTAAGTGAGCTTGAATTGGAAGTACCAACCTCACATTTACCATCAATGCAAACTAAATTGATTAGTGTAGGTAGATGCAGTACCACTTTATGTGAGTGGTATACTGTTTCGAGGGACCTAATGAGTAATACCAAAGTCTTCTATATCAAGATACAAGTCAAGAAGGCCAAGGTAGACGCAGTACCACTTAATGTGAGTGGTATACTGTTTCGAGGGACCTAATGAGTAATACCAGAGTCTTCTATATCAAGATACAAGTCAAGAAGGCCAAGGTGGATGCTCTATTTGATTCTAGTTCACAGGCCAACCTTAGAGCAAAGGACTTGGTAAGTAAGCATGGATTGGAAGTACATGACCATCCTCACCCATACACATCAATATGGGTAATAAGATGTAGAGATCTAAGTTACAAAACAGCGCAAGATCCCATCTACCATTATTGTAAACTACATTCATGAAGTGGAGTAGATGTATTGATGAAGTAAAAGTACATTTAGTGTCACTTATTGTATTTGGTGTAGTGTTTGGAGGCATCTACATGTACATGAGGGATGTTATATTCACATTCAAAAGGAGAACAAACCAATGCCACCTACTCAAGGATGGAAAACCCTTCATCATCAATGCACCCAAAGGTAAATAAAAGATCGCTTTGGTAAGTGCTAAGCAAGCCAAAAAATTGATTAACTCGAGTAGTTTGTTTGCACTACTCTTCTTGACATGGAACTAACAAGGACGTGAAGTTGTGGAAGTGAATGCATCTTGTTAATTTTTAACATGTTCTTTGCTTAGGACAGTTACTTCAATATTAGCCCAATTACAGGTCCATTTCATTTCCATTTGCAATCACATGAACCATTATTATATTGACAGTAACTGAAGAAAGAACATAAACAATATATGCAGAAGACAAGCCAAGACAAGAGAACATAAAAATTAGCCCAAGCTAGAGAAAAACCCCAAGATGGGGAAAACCCTTGATCAATCTTCTTTATTATGAATATCAAATGTTCAGCAGAGAAGGGGAGAGAGATTGCAATCATAGTCAAAATAGAATTGCCAATACGATGATGAAATACTACTGTCCAAATGCTAAGGAGATAGCCCAGTGATGTCTGCACTTTTGTCTTCTGCCCTAACCAGAGATCAATGATAAGTCAAAGCAGCTACAAAATTTGTCTTCAAAAGGAACTCGATCCTGGATCAATAAATGGCCTTATGAGCTAATGATAAGGCACCCAAAATAGTTTGACTCTAGGCAGATTACAATCTTGGTTAGGACACATATCAGCCCTAACTTACAGTAGCAAAACCATGAGAATAACCTCAAAACACTTCGCTCTTTCTTGCTGTGAGTGCAGCCCTGGCTAGGCTAACATTTAAGCTTCTTATCCTCCATTGAATATATGTCCAAACCCTGTAATCTTCATAGAGGGACTGCGGCCTGCAAGAGAAAATAGACATAGGCCAAAACAACCCTTAAACACTTATTACATTAGCCCAAACTTTCTCCAAACAACCTCGGCCTCCTACTTGTGGAACTCGACCCACCAAGGAGTCTAAAATGATGTCAACCTTGCCCTTATCATGTTGGAATTTCTAAGTTTAACCCGTTAGAAATTATTCTTGTATTATCTGATGTATTCCTTCCTACTTGTTCAATTACTTAACAATTTATTTACCATGTAAATACTGAAAAATAAATGCAAGTATAGTATCAACACATACAGATCATCAACTGAAAGTAAACATGCACACAAGTGACACCGTTGTTTTTGGACTAATGTCTCTGGAAAAACCCAATGCAGGAAAACGGATGCAGCAATTCAGAGGGTTTTATTATTATGCAGTTTCAGAATACAAGAAATGGCTCACCCAACAAATAATGCCCTCGACAATAGTACCTCTCAATCGAAGACAGATATTCCAGCTAAATCACCGAATGAACGATCCCATAGCAACAATGCAGCATTTGCTGCTCTACGTCACTCTGATAGGGACTGCATCACCCTATGCGACTCTCCAGCGCCCAATCTATACCATGAAATCTTCCAGCGCTACCTCTAGGCCCTACGTCAGCCTCTCTGGCCTCTGCGTCAGCTTCTGGAGCCTCTGCATCAGCTCCTAGACTCGTTGTGTCTCACACGTTCGCCTCTCTGGCTCTACGCAGCTCCTGGCTGTCTCTGTGTGGCCTCTAACTAGCTTTACGTCAACCTCTCCCGTATCTGCACTAATCCTCCTGGTACTAACTCTGCCTCTCTGCTATGTATTCACTGCCCCTCAGCTGCAACTCAGATCACTCACTCAATTTCCTCAACAAACCCTGCCCCAGAAAATCGAATTCTTGATCTCTCTTGGTGTGCTTTCCAACTAACCCTCAAGCCTCCTCTTATATTTTTCTCGTTGGTCCATCAACAGCCGAGATTAAATCTCTAATCAACGACTAAGATTAGATTTGGCTTGATCCATGACTTTTGGACCCTTCTAACCCAGTTTTATATTAATACCCAATAATATTTTATTTTTCCTAAGTTTTAGTCTTAGGAACTCCATTAAAAATATTAATTATTTTAATATCTCCCAAACCATTTCTGGGTCTTGGAGATCTCATGTGCTTTAGCCTCTCCACCAATTTTCATGGCCAGAGCACATCCAATGCTACCCCAAATCAACACTCCCTCTTAGCGAGGATTGTGCTCTAGTAATACTCCTCACTGAGTATCACCCTAATCATCCAACATCGATCCCTATGTTGATGCTAAGCCTCCCCGCCCAACATCCTCTGCGTTGTTGCATGATGTATTGTTGCCCATGACCCTGCCACTGCCACTGTTGCATCCGTATGGCAGCTCCTTCTACATCTATGTTGTTGCTGGTCCATATACCCAACATTGCATTTGCACTACATCCCCTTCTCGTCACGCTGCATTGTGCTGCCCATAGCACTATCACTGCTAACTGCTACATTGCAACCCAGTTACTGAGAAGGAAGTAATTGATCCACCCAACTCTAACGTCCCAGTCAGGCTAGAGACTCTCCCGATGCTGAAGCTCCCTCTGTTGCTTCATCCGCATCTGTCTCTACCAATATCTGCCAGTCCGGCTACTCCTCTTCGAGGCTCCCATAACAAGGTATAATCCAAGAGGTTAAGTACTTCAAGGATCCTACCCCTCGTCGCTTGTAATCCGTAAGACTACGGCTCAATGTCACCCCACTTCCTCTCAAGTGGCGCATGTGTTGATTTTGGGTAGCATCAAATGTGCTCTAGCCACAAAAATTGGTGGAGAGGCTAAGGCACATGAGATCTCCAATACCCAGAAAGGGTTTGGGCAGATTCTAAACAAATTGAGGGATATTAAAATAATTAATATTTTTAATGGAGTCCCTAAGTCTAAACTTAGAGAAAATAAAAGATTAATGTGTATTAATATAAAATTGTGTTAAAATGGTCCAAAAGTCATGGATCAAGCCAGATCTAATCTTAGCCGTTGATTACGAACTTAATCTCGATCGTTGATTTGTCAACAAGAAAAGTATAAGAGGAGGCTTGAGAGTCACTTGGAGAACACACCAAGAGATCAAGATTTCGACTTTTTGGGGCTAGGTTTCCTGAGAAGGTTGAGAAAGTGATCTGGAGTTGCAGCTGAAGGGCAGTGAATATAGAAGCAGAGAGGCAGAGATAGCGCCGAGAGGATCAGTGCAGCAACCGGGAAAGCTGACGCAGAGGGCAGAAGCTAAAACTGTCGGGAACAACCAAAACTGTTGGGAACTGTCGGTAAAGCTAACGCAAAGGGCAGAAGCCAAAACTGTTGAGAATAGTTGGAATTGCCAGGAACTGCCAGTAAAGCTAACACAGAGGGCAGAAGTCGGAACTGTCGGGAACAGCCGGAACTGTCGAGAACTGCCGAAACTGCCGGGAAAGCTGATGCAGAGGGCAGAAGCCAGAACTGCCAGGAAAGCTAACGCAGAGGGCAGAAGAGGTTGACAAAGTCCCTAAAGGCTGATGTTAGGGTTTTTCGTGGGGCAGATTAGAGCTGAGGAGTTGCCACAATATTCATCCGGGGTTTCAGTCGAAGCATCTCTCCGAACGAGAGGTACTACTGCTGATATTTTTCTCTGTTGGGTGAGCCGGATTTGGCACCCAGATTGTATAATGAAACTGCTTAATAAATCAAACCCTCAAATAATTGCACTGGTTTTCCCGCATTGGGTTTTTCTGAGGACATTAGTCCAAAAACAACGATGTCACTTGTGTGTTTGTTTCTATTTCCATTTTCCTTCAATTGATGATTTGTAATGTGTTGAACATGTACTTGTATTTATTTCCAGTATTTACATGGTAAACAACTTGTTAATTAATAGAACAAGTAGGTAGGAATAAATCAATAAAGTGCATGAAGGGTTTCTAACGTGTCAGACTTCGAAATTCCAACATGGTATCAAAGCGTGGTTGCAGATCACAAGAGAACTGAGGACATCAGCCGAACGGAGCAGCAACAGTAGAAAACAGTTGTCTCGAGTGACAGAAGTTGTTCCTAGCAGAGTGGCAGCAAGGAAGGGGTGACGTAGTGCCTGCATCACAGGATTGAGCCAGGAAGAGGTAGCGTAGAGATTGAGGGAGGCAAAGGCAGGCTCACACAAAGCTACACAGAGGCCAGGAGGGTTGACGTAGTTGGCTGAGGAGGCTAATTTGTCGGTGTCGGGATTGCGCAAAGCCTAGGAGCTCTAACCTTCAGTTTGCTAGGGTTTAGGAGGTTGTGGGTAAGTTGCAAAGTGGAGTTGGTGGGGTACTGTAGTCAGAACAGTACCTAACACGAAAAGGCCAAGGTAGAGGGAGTTGTTGCCGAGGCGGATTTCTAGCCAAGGAATCCAGATTAGTGTTGTTGTTGCACAGACGATCGGAGAGGGGCAACTTGACGTTGGCAAAAGGATTTCCAGATGGGAAATCGAGACTCCGAGGGAGTCCAGAAGAGAACTTCCAGACGGGAAGTAGAGAGACCCAGCAAGAGTCGAACCAAGAACTTCCAGACAGGAAGTAGAGAAACTCAGCAGGTGTTGAACCAAGAACTTCCAGAGGGGAAGTGGAGAGACTCAGCAAGAGTCGAACCAAGAACTTCCAAACGGGAAGTAGAGAAACTCAGCAAGAGTCGAACTGAGAACCTCCAAGCAGGAAGTAAAGAGACTCAGTAGGAGTCGAACAGAGAACTTCCAGACGGGAAGTAGACCCACCAGGAGTCGAACAGAGAACTTCCAGACAGGAAGTAGACTCACCAAGAGTCGAACAAAGAACTTCCAGGCGGGAAGTAGAGAGACTCGGAGGAGTCAACAAGAGCAGAGAGATGGCCATGAATGGACTGAGGGATCAGGACAGGTTGGATGAGGCATCCAACTTTGGCATCTGGAAGGCCAGGATCCTTTCTGTTTTGTGTGCCATGAGTGCACACACACCACTTGAGCGGAAGTGGGGAGACATCGAGCTCTATTCAAATGGACTACAGACAATGAGGGGCAGGATCCTCGAGATACCCAGCCTCTTGGATTAGACCTTGCTACGGGAGCCCCAAAGTGGAGTAGCAGTACTGGCGATGTCAGTAGAGACGGATGCGAATGGAGCAATAGAGGGAGTTACAGTGTAGGATTCCCAGGACAGTGTGAGGCAACAGTGCGAGAGGCACGGGAGTGTTGCACCAGTGCAGGATGGCACAGAGAGGTGCGCAACGGTGCGAGATGCATGGAGTTGTTGCAGCAGCGCAGAGGTCAGAGAGGGAGCACTAGTCAGTGACAGAGGGACCTTCAGCATCAAGGGTGTCTCTAGCCTGACAAAAATGTTAGATTTGGGAGATTAGTTACTTCTCAGTAACTAAGTTGCAGTGCAGCAGTTAGCAGTGGTAGTGCTATGGGCAGCACAATGCAACATGATGAGAGGGGTTGCAGTGTAGATGTAGAAGTGGCAGTGGCAGGGCCATGGGCAGCAGCACGAATGCAAAGGGAGTTGTAGTATGAATGCAACAGTGGCAGTGGCAGGGCCATGGGTAGTAGTACAGGATGCAGCAGTGCAAAGGATGTTGGGCAGCAGGCCTAGCATCAGCACAAGGACCGATGTCGGATGATCAAGGTGATGCTCAATGAGAAGTATTACTAACGCACACTCCTTGCTAAGAGGGAGTGTTGATTTGGGGTAGCATCAGATGTGCTCTAGCCACGAAAATTGGTGGAGGCTAAGGCACATGAGATCTCCAATACCCAGAAAGGGTTTGGACAGATTCTAAACAGAATGAGAGATATTAAAATAATTATTATTTTTAATGGAGTCCCTAAGTCTAAACTTAGAGAAAATAAAATATTGATGTGTATTAATATAAAATTGTGTTAGAATGGTCCAAAAGTCATGGATCAAGCCAGATCTAATCTTAGCCATTGATTAGGGACATAATCTCGGTCGTTGATTTGTCAACAAGAAAAGTATAAGAGGAGGCTTGAGGGTCACTTGGAGAACACACCAAGAGATCAAGATTTCGATTTTCTAGGGCTGGGTTTGCTAAGAAAGTTGAGAGAGTGATCTGGAGTTGCAACTGCAGGGCAGTGAATACAGAAGCAGAGAGGCAGAGATAGTGTCAAGAGGATCAGCGCAGCAGCCGAGAAAAAGGACGCAGAGGGCAGAAGCCGGAACTGCGAGGAACAACGAGAACTGTCGGTAAAGCTGACGCAGAGGGCAAAATCCAAAACTGCTGGGAACAGTCAGAACTGTCGGGAACTGCCGGAATTGTAGGGAAAGCTGACACAAAGGGCAGAAGCCAGAACTACCGGGAGAACTGACGCAGAGCGCAGAAGCCGGAACTGCCAAAACTACCAAGAAAGCTAACGCAGAGTGCAGAAGAGGCTAACACAGTCCCTAGAGGTTGACGCTAGGGTTTTTCGTGGGCAGATTAGAGCTAAGGAGTTGCCAGAGTATTCATCCGGGGTTTCAGTCGAAGCATCTCTCCGAAGGAGAGGTACTCCTGCAGAGATTTTTCTCTGTTAGGTGGAGCCGGATTTGGCACCCAGATTGTATTCTGAAACTGCTTAATAAATCAAACCCTCAGATAGTTGCACCAGTTTTCCCGCATTGGGTTTTTCCGAGGACATTAGTCCAAAAACAACGATGTCACTTGTGTGTTTGTTTCAATTTCCTTCAATTGATGATCTGTAATATGTTGAGCATGTACTTGTATTTATTTCCAATATTTACATGGTAAATAACTTGTTAATTAACAGAACAAGTAGGTAGGAATAAATCAGTAAAGTGCATGAACGGTTTCTAGCGTGTCAGACTTAGAAATTCCAACAACATGAGCACTCATGGCACAGTCGTCATCCTCCTCGACTTCTTTCTCCACCTTTGCTGGCGCTGCCTTCGAGTCAGAAGCCTCTCCCTTACTCTTCTTCCTCGGACACTGGTTCGCATAGCGAACCAGTTCCCCACAATGGAAGCACATGACCTTGGAGAGGTCCTTCTTCTTTCTCTTCTCCTACATTCCCGCAAATGCGAGAGCCACATCTTCTTCTTCCTCCTCCTTGATTCTGACCCCTTTTTCGCTACTCCCCCGCCTTGGTCACCCGTCTAATATCTTCTTGACAAAGAGTCGCCCACAGTTCCTCCCAATCTGGAAGGCTCGACCTGCCCAATATGCTCTACACAAATACCTCCCAATCCTCTGAGACTACATTTAATACGGTCCTCACCATCAGTTCCTGATCCGGCGTGGCCTATGGAAGTTAGTTGGTCAAAGATCTTCAATCCACCCAGGAAGACATCTATCTTCTCTCCCTTCTGCATCTGGTATGACCGCAACTGATTTTCAAGTAACATCTTCCTCTGCATGGAAGTATGATCATACAATTTCTTCAGGGCATCCCACATCTCATTTGCCGTGTCCTTCTCGGCAATATGCGCCACCGCATGATCCTTGACCCCATCAAGAATGATGGGCTTCGCCCTGGCCATTGCCTCCTCGTACTTCTCATTTTCAGTTGGGTCAACTAAGATCGCTATTGTTTTCAAGGCGAAGTCCTTGATGCAATATTTTTCTAGAATGGAAAAGATCTTGGCCTTCCAGACCACGAAGTTGGATGCTCTGTCCAACCTATCATGATCTCTCAGTCCATTCACGGCCATTATGTTGCTCTTCTTCAGACTCCTCTGAGTCTCTTTACTTCCAACCTGGAAGTCCTCGGTTCGACTCCCTTTGAGTCTCGATTTCCTTTCTGGAAATCCCTCCTCCTTGATCTTGCCCTGTTAGGTATTGTTCTGACCACAGTTCTCCACCAGCTTCGCTCCACAAATTATCCACAACCTCCTATACCCCAACAACTTGAAGGACTGAGCATCTAGGCTCTGTGCAATCCCAACACTGACAAAATCTGCACCTCCTGTCCACAGAGTTGATCCTTCCTAACTGAGAAAGATGACTGGGCACTGCGTAGGTCAAGTCTTCTCTTCTCTGCCTCTACATTAATCCTCCTCCTGGCTCGAACTGATGATGCAGGCCCTCTGCGTCACCCCTTCCTTGCTACTTTCTGCTAGGAACAGCTTTTGTCACTCTGGACAGTTGTTTATGTTGCTACTGCTCTGATCGGCTGATGCCTTCAATAATCCTGTGATCTGCAACCATGCTCTGATACCATGTTGGAATTTCTAAGTTTAACCCGTTAGAAATTCTTCATGTACTATCTGATTTATTTCTTCCTACTTGTTTAATTACTTAACAAGTTATTTGCCATGTAAACAGTATCAACACATACAGATCATCAACTGAAAGTAAACAAGCACACAAGTGACACCGTGTTTTTGGACTAATGTCCTTGAAAAAGCCCAATGCGGGAAAACCGGTGCAGCTATTCAAAGGGTTTTATTATTATGCAGTCTCAGAATACAGCCTGGGTGCCAAAAATGGCTCACACAACAGAGAATGCCCTCAGAAGTAGTACCTCTTAGTCGAAGACAGATATTCCAACTAAATCACCAGATGAACGATCCCACAGCAACAATGCAGCTTTTGTTGCTCTACGTCACTTTGATAAGGACTGCGTCACCCTATCTAATTCTCCAGCTCCTAGTCTGTCCCACGAAATCTTCCAGCGCTACCTCCAGGCCCTGTGTCAGCCTCTCTGGCCTCTGCGTCAGCCTCTGGAGCCTCTGCGTCAGCCCCTAGACCCTTTGCGTCTCACACGCTAGCCTCTCTGGCTCTACGCAGCTCCTGGTTGCCTCTGTGTGGCCTCTAGCTAGCTCTGCGTCAACCTCTCCCGGCTCTGCACTGATCCTCTTGGTACTAACCCTACCTCTCTGCTATGTATTCAATACCCCTCAGCTACAACTCAGATCACTCACTCGATTTCCTCAGCAAACCCTACCCTAGAAAATCGAATTCTTGGTGTGTTTTCAAACTGACCCTCAAGCCTCCTCTTATACTTTTCTCATTGGCCCATCAACGACCGAGATTAAAGCTCTAATCAACGGCTAAGATTAAATTTGGCTTGATCCATGACTTTTGGACCCTTCTAACCTAGTTTTATATTAATACCCATAATATTTTATTTTCCCTAAGTTTTAGACTTAGGAACTCCATTAAAAATATTAATTATTTTAATATCTCCCAAACCGGTTGTAATCTGCCCAAACCATTTCTGGGTCTTGGAGATCTCATGTGCTTTAGCCTCTCCGCCAATTTTCATGGCTAGAGCACATCCGATGCTACCCCAAATCAACATATCACCTTTGCTGGAGACGTCTTTCTTCTGCGACTATTTTAGAGAGAAGAAGAATGAAGTATGGATATGACTTACGAGGGTGGAGGACCTTTCTTTTTATAGGAGATGGAGAGGTGTTTAACTTATTTAATTTGCCCCAAGCCGACTTTGATAAATTACACATGGGAGGTCTTGCTTTAAAAAATATATTTTTCCTTATCCAAATTTGATGATCTTTAGGTCGATTTTGGTCCTCTCAAAAAGAGGAAATCAATGCCACAATTATCTTCTTCAATGGAGCTGCCCAAAGAGGAATTTGGCCCTAGTTTCCAATTTTAACACTCCCTCTCAACAGGGAGAATTCCTCCTGCCAATCCTTCCATCATCATGTCATCTGTCATCATGTATCATTTTTTCATCTCGTCTCTACTCTGCTGAACATTGATATAGATAATGAAAAAGAATTGATCGAGAGTGATTCACGAGACCTTACCACTCTCCACTGACAAAAGTCAATCTAAGGGTAGAACCCCAATCAGACTTGATTCCAAGTCAAGTTGTTGAACATCATGCATCCTAGACATAGGGAGAACGACAATACACAATGCGTCCATCGGAAGTGATATGGTCCCTTGTCCACTTTTCCCAACTCATTAGCCAGATAAGAGGTACTTCCCATGTGTCCTAGATTACATGGGTAGGATAATGTCGGGGCAATAGCAGGGAAAGAATAAATCATATCTTGCTCACAATTGCATGTAGGGAAAGGATGAACCACATCCTACAGTCACATGTCACAACCATCATAGGGAAAGGATAAGCCACATCCTACGGGCATGCAAACCACCAAGAATAGGGAAAGGGCGAACCGCGTCCTACATGCATGCCAACCAACAATCATAGGAAGGATCCTACATGTGGGGAAGGGATGAACCACATCCCACAGACATGTCAACCATAGATCGAAGGGAATGAGCATCCTATATGTGGGGAAAGGTTGAACCATGTCCCACTGACATCTCCATATGTGACAACAAGCAGATGCCTATATGCACCTCTCACTGGTGTACCCACAGGAGAAGGTGAACCACTCATCTTGCTCGTATGCCATAGGAGAAGATGAACCACTCATCCTATGCATATGTCATCAATAGTATGGGAAGGTGAACCACTCACCCTACACACATGTTATCAATCATAGGGGAAAGTGAACCACTCACCCTACACACATGTCATCCGTCACAGGGGAAGGTGAACCACTCACCCTGTACACTGCGCACCTATAGGAGAAGGTGAACCACTCACCGTATGGTCGCTCATAGCTCAAGAAGTACCCCAAGCCCCCAAGAGCTCCCAGAGCTCAATGTTCAACTGGGACCCTCCTAGTAGGGTTTGTCCATGACTCGCAGCCTCTCTCTGAAGAAAGATAATCTTGATCTTACAAAGAGGCTATGAAAGGATGATAGTTTGCTCATCCAACCAACAATGACGAAGCTTGGAAGCTTTTCAATGTACCATATCAAAATAAAGCAGTACCCAATACTTGGAGCTGATGTGGAACATGGATTCTTTGAAGAACAAATCCCACTCAAGAATATCACAGTTATACAACAGTGGATACAAAAAGCTCATTGAAGAGCTTCTTTAACCAACTGGCTTCATAATAAGCCATACTTGTTGCTATATACATTCAGCCTCAATAGTGCTTCCAGGGCAACTGAATCAAGAGATATAGCACTAGGTGTGCTCTTTCAATTCTTTACACTGCCAGCTCAGATAACAATAGATTGTTATCTAATATGCGAGGGTCATCCATAGATAGATTCATTAGCGAGGCATAGGATAGGTGTTTGTCAAGAAAACCAGAGATCCATAAGATATATATATATATATATCCAGACCCACAACTTCTTTTTCTCATCAGACTTTTAAGTACAGGGAATAGTACATCAAGGCTAGGTCTTCCATCTTGACTTTAAAAGTCAACTCCCTCTTACATTGATAAACGAGAGGGTCATCAATCAGACATCATCAATGTCAGCATGGCTTGTTTATAACTCCCTCTGAATATAGGGAAAGTGACCATGACAAAAGCATAATCACTGAGCCATCTATAACCTGTCCCTTTTCCTTAGGTGTTATTCAAGAATGAAAGCTTCAAGTGAGTTGCACCCTGCAATTTCTTTTACTGGTAGGTCTTTGTAGCTTCTTCATAGTAGATAAGTTACCCAAAGTTTACATTTGTCTTGTTCACAACTTCATTTGTGAACAAGACTGTAATATTGTCATCAATTTACTGGGGCTACAATATATCACCACTGTTACTGAACTGCAACGATATCATACATAAGGTAGAGCCACATATAAAACTGATGCCACGCATAACTGACAAGGTAACTATCACCCATGTGTTGTCGTTCCATTTGCTGCCATATAACACTGGACTTCATTCTAAATTACACCACTGTTATCAGTGGCTTTTTGTAATCCATTGTTTCTGCTAACACTTACATTTTATCCATACACTGCATCCACTTCTGCTACTGCTCTTGCTGTCACTTTTCCATACTACTGTTCCACTTCTGACCAATCATATCTATTGTGTACATCTCTTGTCAAACTGTCACTTTCATACTCGGATTTTGTCATATTATGGTAATCTCATTACTGCACATGTTTCACAGGCTAGATTGTCATATGCATCGTTGCACAGTTACCAAAGTTACTTAGTCCAAGAACCCATTCCTACCATATATCTGAATCTCTGTAACGAGATCAATGCCATGCAAGGTTTATTGTTAATAAGTTTTGAGGTGACACTGTCACCCTATTCTTGTCAAGAGATACTGACTCATTATTACAACCAAAGTGAATAGTACTACTGAACTTCATCAAATTCTTACAATTTCAATATTATGCTCAGAAACCATAAACTAAGTGTTTACGGTCAGAATCACTTGTTAGCAAGCTTATTCTCACTGTCCAACTTGTCAAGGTAAAAGTTCTGCCCACACAAGGTATTGCTAATAAACTAAGGGTTATAGTCACCAATAGAGGTCTCAGCCACTATAGTTCACTGACATACATGATCTAGTTTATCACCTTTATTATAGAGGGACACAGTTATCATATGGATGACTATCAACGGGACTGCCATAGTCATGTCATCATTGTCTCATGGTCACTGCATTTAAGTCACTGCAACAGAGTTACTAACACATACCTCATATACTATATAGTTACACAAGTCATGATTTCACTTATCTTACAGGGCTCGGTTTAATTGTAATAACCATTCAAGATTAATGTCACAGAGCCACTAGAGAGATGCAATAAGACAATCATTCCATGAGCTCGACCATTCCATTTTATAAATACTGGGCGTTTAAGCTTTGAGCATACTACTCGTATATGCAAGCTACAGGCATGGGTATCATTGATATTTACTGTTGGAAACTTGGAACATTCTACTCACTCAACAGAAAAAATAAAGACCCCTTGGCATTCTAAGTCTGCTCAGCAAATCACTACGCTCTGTCAAATTTTGCCTTTGTTTCTGAACAATGAACCCTTCACTGCTCCAATGGTGTAGACTATATAGAAAAAATACAAGCTCTTGCTATCATTCAAAACTCAAGAGTTTGTCCGCAAGCTTTAGTGAGGAGACCTCCTTTAAAAATGAAGTGTTGCTTCAAGGATTACACAGCATAAAAATACCAGATTTATGCCCGAGTTATCGTATTTAAGATCACTGTGAGAATTTAAGGTGAAACATACAGCTTGAAGATGTATGCTCCTTCTTTGCTGGCTTCCAGTTATTGACAACAAAACACGATCTCAGAACCAAACATTTCATCGAAACAGTAGCAACTTCAGGAAACCGAGTTTTTGATAATTGATTGGTTTTTTTCCACAGTGAATATGAATTCTGGGAAGCCACAAGACCTTAGACCTTCTTCCTTACCTTCTTTAAGAACAAAGACTTGTGTCTTTGTAGCCGCAGAAGTGGACACAGTATGAACTCAGCAATTTGTCCCAGGACTCCACAAACTAGCACACAGTTCTTCAACAGATGGGGACGTCATACATATTAGTTTGTTCATAGGATCAGTGTCACTAGATCTCTGAAATGATATGTCAATCAGACCTTAGATGTAACTCATATAGCTCTGAAATGGAGGATCGAAAATGTAATCAAACCTTTGTTCTGAAGAAGGCCAAGTGACCCTCAAATCATCATCAGCAGATCCATCAGATGCTCTTTATATACACTAGGCGTTGTTGAAGTGATTGAAACAGAGGCTGAGCAACCTTAAGATGTAGAGGTAACTTTCAGCCCACAGAATCCTTGACATGTGGTACAAAATTCGTCCTGGACAAGCTTAAGAGGGGTTGAATAGTCTTAATGAACCAATTCCAGAATATCTAGAAGTGTATTGTCACTTAGATATTCTTCAACAGAAGCCACAAAAGAGATTAAGTTCAAAAAAGCTTTCAGAAATTGACCTCAGAAGGCAAACAAATCATCTAGGCTTGGGTTACTGAAACGACGGCATCATAAAAGAAGGATGCCTTCAGATCAATGTTAGAACCTACGAATATGCCTCAGGAAATCCTATAGCTCCGACTCCCATGCACAGGGGAGATGTGCCTTAAATAGGCTCAGATTTCATCATAAGTTGTGCCACAAAGAACTTCACTTTTACAGATATTGTGCCTCTGAAAACCACTGTCAATACCCAGTAAAATCACAGATACTTCATCCTGAAAGAAATGCACAAAAAAATTGCGCGGTGCATTGCTCTTCCTCTTGCTTGGGCTTGACCTCACCTAAGCTCTGATACCATGTTAATTTTTAACATGTTCTTTGCTTAGGGCAGTTTCCTCAATATTAGCCCAATTACCAGTCCATTTCATTTCCATTTGCAATCACATGAACCATTATTATATTGACAGTAACTAAAGAAAGAACATAAACCATATATGTAGAAAACAAGCCAAGACAAGAACACAAAAATTAGCTCAAGCCAGGGAAAAACCCCAAGATGGGAAAACCCTTTACAATCTTCTTTATTATGAATACCAAATGTTCAGCAGAGAAGGAGAGAGAGAGTACAATCATAGTCAAAATAGACTTGCCAATATGATGATCAAATACCACTGCCCAAATGTTAAAGAGATCGCCCAGTCATGTCTGCACTTCTTTCTTCTGCCCTAACCAGATATCAATGATAGTCAAAGCAGCTACAAAATTTGTCTTCAAAAGGAACTCGGTCTTGGATCAATAAATGTGACCTTTTCAGCTGATGATAAGGGACCCAAAACAGTTTGATTCTAGGCAGATTAAAGTCTTGGTTAGGGCACATATCAGCCCTAACTTACAGCAGCAAACCCATGAGAATAACCTCAAAACACTTCGCTCTTGCTGTGAGTTTCGCCCTGGCTAGGCTAACATTTAGGCTTCTTATCCTCCATTGAATATATGTCCAAACCCCATAATCTTCGTAGAGGGACTGTGGCCTGCAAGAGAAAATAGATGCAGCCCAGAACAGCCCTTAAACACTTTATTACATTAGCCCAGACTTTCGCCAAACAACCTCGGCCTCCTGCCTGTGGAACTCGTCCCACCAAGGAGTCTAAAATTGATGCCAACTTTGCCCTTATCACCTTCACCGGAGACCTCTTTCTTCTGCTGCTACTTCAGAGAGAAGAATAATGAAGTATGGATGTGAGTCGGGTGACTTATGAGGGTGGAGGTCCCTTCTTTTTATAGGAGATGGACAGGGGTTTAACTCAATGTTCCACCAAGACTCCAGGACGGAGAGACGTGGGTGCGGGGAGACGCACAAAGGGGACGTGTGGGAGTACCCTCAATTTTTAAGGAAATTTAGGGGTGACGGGGGGACGTCGGGGTATATAATTTTTTTTCCTTTTTAAAAATATATATATATATATATATATATATATATATATATATATATATCAAATTCATATTCAATAATGAAAGCATAAATACAATGATACATACATAATTGAATTAAATAATGAAACACATTGATCCATACTCATCATCCTTACTAATACATACATGATTCATCCATAGACCATGAGATTCAATAACGAAATACTCTAATCCATATTCATTATTCACCATTCTAGAATCTACATTGATTTAAAAATCAAATTCATCTTTCATCATTCTAGATTCTAAATTGATTTCAAATTAAAATTCATCATTCTAGAGTCTAATTGGTACAAAGCAAAATAGACTATAACAAATACTGAAATCTGAACACTGGAATAGTAAATTGATATAACTAAAACTCAAAAACAATGGAGTGATGAGTCTAAAATTCACTCTAAAGTACACAAAGGGCTTGGTGCTCTTGATTAAATACTAATTCCATACCCTTGTACATGACAAAATGCAATGGAAACATTGCAATCCATCGAATCCTGAATCCCCGAAAAACTGTTAAGTTTGCTAGATTTTGAGTGAGATCTAAAATTCTACTTTCTCCATATGAAATCCAATGAGGTCGGAACCACTCTCAAACATCCTGAGCCATTTCATGGTAATGTTAAAAATTTAAGTAAAAGTGACATTCTCCTTTATCTTTAAGAATGTCACTTTTACTTTAAGAATGAAAATGAAAGCTAAAGGAGAATGTCACTTTTACTTTAGCAATTCAACATTACCATGAATTGCATAGCATTAGTAGGGCAATATGGTCAAATACTAGGTTTAGGGGGGACGCATAGCCCATTTTGAGGAGAGATGCCCAGGTGTCCCCCTTTTGGGGAGTCGCGTCCCCCCCCTGTGATGTCTCCCCAAAGGGGGACGTGGGTAAACGTTTCCCCAGATGTCCCCCCGTCCCAGGTGCGAGGGGTGCGCACACCGAACCCTAGGGGACGTGTCCCTATGGAACACTGGTCAACTTTAACTTATTTAATTTGCCCCAAGCCGACCTTGATAAATTACACATGGGAGGGCTTGCTTTCAAAAAAAAATTCCTTATCCAAATTTGATGATCTTTAAGTCGATTTTGGTCCTCTCGAAAAGAGGAATTCAATGCTACAATTATCTTCTTCAAAGGAGCTGTCCAAAGAAGAATTTGGCCCTAGTTGCCAATTTTAACACACCTCTATAGGAATGTACAAATCAATAGAAACACTAGGTGGAGAAGCTTCTACAGGCACAGAAAAAAGTGTTCCATGAGCCCAATTGGTTCCCATTGAAGAGAGAAGTGGAGAAGATGATACAATGGTCGCTTGACTCTCCATTGTCAAATAGCAATGTATAGGAAACCATACTAGATGTAGATGAAGTGAAGAAGCAATGGAACAGTTGTTGATGTAGGAATCATACGACCAAGTATCTCAACAATGGATCGCATTGTTAATTTATGAACCCAACACCCAATAATTAATTCCTAGCAAATTTTATGTCTACTAAATTAAAACACAACTGATTTCTTAACATAAACATTCAATGGAAGCAAAATATCACCCAATCTCAATCACATAATTGACACACATAAAATCTGCCCAATAAAAAGTTCTTCATTAATAACAATTTGAACCTACTTGGGCTCCCATCCTGGGATAATGGCCCAACTGAGGAATTTGATTCCTACCAAGTACCTCAACAATGGATTGCATTGTTAATTTATGAACCCAACACCCAATAATTAATTCCTGCAAATTTTATGTCTACTAAATTAAAACACAACTGATTTCTTAACATAAACATTCAATGGAAGCAAAATATCACCCAATCTCAATCACATAATTGACACACATAAAATCTGCCCAATAAAAAGTTCTTCATTAATAACAATTTGAACCTACTTGGGCTCCCATCCTGGGATAATGACCCAACTGAGGAATTTACATATACAACATACCCTGGATTTGATCCAGCACATCAAGCCCTCGATTTGTCCTTGATCTGCTTGGCTGATCTGGATCTCCTATGTTGCACCCTTGCACCTCCCTCGGACCCAACACACTTGAATGGAAGTCCTTCTCCACTCAATCACTAAGATCTCCTCTCAAGTCTTGTGCTCAATGTGTAGTGTGTCTTTCTCCTCTGCTTAGGCCTTGCTTTTATAACTTCTCATTAAGCTAAATCTAGAACCCTAGTCTCCAAAGTGACGGATGGCCGAGATTAGATCTTGCCTCACTTAAGATCAATGGTTGAGATTAAAACATAATCATTATGGTAAATACTTTACTTTTCCTCAATTTTTTAAGCTCAATAGCTAACATTATTAATTATGTGCTCTTCCTAAGTTAGACTTAGGCTAGGTTACAAAAGCGACTTCCTAAATACTTAACCAAGTATCCTGCAGAGACTTTGGGTGACTTCTTCACACCTAGACACTTAGGCATGTGCTGAAGTATTTGCCTGAGATACAATCATCAACACACATATCATCATAGCACAAAAGTAAGACAAGGGTTGGAAAATGTGCATTCAGCATTGACTATTGTCCACATAAAAGAAAACACTAGCAAGAGTAGCACCAAAGTAAGACAAGAGTTGGAGAATGTGCATTGACTATCGTCCACTTTAAAAAAAAAACACTAGCAAGAGTTGGTACTGATTGCCTAAGACCAATGATTGGTTGGACCAACTACATCGTGCCAAATACTTAGCCAAACAAGACCTCAAATTAGGATAGTACTAGGTGCAAGTCAAAGAAGAAGACACTTAGAAGGCATTCTTCAAGACAAGGCATGGTCTGTATGAGTGGTTTGTAATGCCATTTGATTTATGTAATGCACTAGCAACCTTTACGCATTTAAGGAATGATGTATTGCATCCTTATGAGGATACATTTGTAATAGTGCACTTGGATTATATTTTAATCTTTATTTCTACCTAAAAAAAGCATGTCTCACATTTGATGCAAGTTTTAGATGAGTAAGCACAAGTTATTAGCAAACTTTAAGAAATGTGAGTTTGCCCAGCAGTCTTTGGTGTGCTTGGGATATGTTATTGGTGGAGAACTCAAGATTGATCCTACAAAGATGAAGGCCATCAACAAATGATTGACTCCTGCCAATGTTACTTAAGAGTGGAGTTTTGTGCAAGCTACCTAGTACCTATGAAAGTTCATAGCATACATTTTAGATGTTGTTGCACTAGTTCATGCTATTAGTGGCAAAATTTTCCAATGGGGAAAGATTGACGAAGGCTTCACAAGGTCTCAAGCATAAAATCAATCAAGCTCCAATTTTAGTATTGCCTCATTTGCAAAAGCCCTTTGAAGTAAAGACTGACAGTCAGTCAGCTATTTCAAATTTCAGAATGTCTATTGGCTCAATTTTCCAAGAAAACAATGAGAAGTCTGTGCACCAAATGCCCAGAGATGTGGACATGGCTGACATGGACCAGGACCCCCAAGCCTTCTCCTGTGGAAGAACAGGAAGCATACAGAAATGATTTTAACTAAATCCAGGTTTTATCATGTTTTGCAAAGTTGCTCTGATTTTAGGTGTCTTTTAAAGAAATTATACCAGTAGAATATTTTGGGCAAGCACTGTGAAGGATAGTATTGTCTCTTCCGTAGTTAAGTTGCAAGTTTTTGGACAAGTTCTGATCTATAGGCTGTGGGTAAATAAATACAGTCCTTTCATTTTTTGTCATTATGTTGTCCAGTAAGGCTGCAGCAAATTTCTAATATAAAAATTAACCAACTTGCTAACAAAATGCTGTTTTCATTGCCTAAAATTTCCAAACATATGAAATGTTTTCATTCACAAGTTGCAAACCAGAAATTTTTTCCGGTAGTAAAATTAATATCGGTGAAGACTTGTGCGGTTGCATACCATACCCAGAAAGATGAAGCTCATGAATTTGATCAATGCAATATAATATCAGAAGCCGAGAGTGCTGAAACTTCAAATAAATACAATGTGGTTCTCAATGTGTTTATTCTATTTGGCAGTTTTTCAGTGTCATCGAATTGACAGCAATTGCACAATGGATGTTTTAAAGAACCAAAGGCTAATGGATGGATGTTCTCCATCTTTATCTCAGTAATAGCAGTGAATGTTTTAGAAAACCCAAGGCTAAAGTCTCAACACTCTCATTACATGATGTACTAATTTAATAAAGCTACATGAGAGTTTTGTAAAATTCCAGGGAGAAACACAGTGTCGGTGGGAATCCTTTGGAATTTAAAGAACCAAAGGCGCAAACAAATGATAAGCTGGAAATTGGAATTATGGCTCAGAAATGCCAATGATGAACAGGTTTCACTGGAGACAGTGTGGGGAAAAGAAGGGCCATGATAACTTTGGGTGCAACTTATGCTTCTTCCAATAACAGACATGTGCTAAAACATTCATGGATAAATGTCTATATTCGGTACTGTCATTATTGCCTGGCTGCACACTCGGAATCTGCAGATGTCTCTGTGAACTAACAACTAGGTCCCATTTACAATCAGCTTTATATGGGAGTATTGGCAGTTGCTTATAGCTGAAACTAATAACTACCCTCTTCCACTTAACCATCTGTCCCATTTATGCCACCTGCTATGAGAAGCAAATGTTATTGGATGTGGTGAAAAGACAATACTGCAAAGTTCAAGGCAGTCTGCATAATAACACCAAGCATGCAGTTCTGGAAGACATGCTGCCAAAACCAGATAGGATGATGTGGGTAGCGTTAGCAGTGCGCAAGCTGCAATAATTTCACCAAAAGGTATAAAACAGTGGGTTTCACCCCTGTTAAGTTTGGCCAGCTGCACAGCTTACAAGTTTAAGAGGGTGTTGGGAATGTAAAAGGTGATGGGTCCCAATGCCTATCAACTGGAGTTTAGATACTCTGCATGGAACCAGAGTTTCAATGCTTCAGTGGCCCAGCATGAAACCATATATACACTTTTTGCAAGATGCTTCCTGTCATCACTGTGCGGCAAACTTGCCCTTCCCCGACCTGGGAATACTACAATGCTATGTAGTGAGCTGACAACACTCAAATAAAGATCCCTTCGGGTAAGAAGCTGCGTGTGGGGAGTGCCTATTACGCCAAGTCACTGAACATTTCCACCTGGCGCTGACTGCTTGATGCAAACCTTGCTTGCACAGAATTCACAAGTGACTAGTGGCAAAAAATGTTTCTGGGGTAGATTTGAACCTTGGTAGGGACATCAAACACACCAGCTTTATCATCTACCCAAGCCGCACTTCAAGTATATACATAATTAACTGTCTGCCGGATACTATGTTTAGTTTAATCACTGCCAGCGTGTCAGATGTTAAATTCTCATGGAATCCTGGCAGGATAACAGAATTACCAGGATGGATGCATCACTTCGCCGATGCCTGGATGTTCTCTAATAATATGAAAGGCTACAAGCATACACAGCATGACCGGAGAGGGAAATGAAGAGAATGACCCAAAAGAACTCATTTTTCAGGTTTCATTTTGAAAATGAAAAATAGCAACATTGCAATATGAGTGTGTTAAAGACAGAAGCACCTGGAGCTGCAACTCTCCTCCATCATCAGAAGGTTGGTATGGTGACGCCCCGTACTCAGCGTACTGGCGGACGGGAGGAGAGTCGAACCCTACTCCACCATTTTCCTCGTATCCCGACATCTTCACTAGCTTGATCCAATTCTTACAGAGCAAAGCTTAAAATTGAAATTCAATATGAAATGGAATGGAATGAACTCTGTGAGGTTAGCCATGGACCAAACCTGAACAACCCTGACCTTTGACAACGCCGTTAAATGTCTAACCATGTTTAAAAGATAACGGTCACATGGGCAGACACGGACATGGCACCCTTGATGCTCAGGACTGGTATCTCAATTTCCCTTTGTTATTCGATTTTATAATGTGTACTTTTAAATCATATAAAATTTAAAAATAAATAAAGTTCAATGTTATATAATCAATATAATATAATAGGTTGAGTTAAATAAAATTCAAGAAATTATGTATGGTTTTTTTGATAGCTGTGATAAGGTATTTATTAAGGTATTTTTAAATGTTAAGTCATGAGTTTAATTCCTCGTGAAGTCTTTATAGTGGGTGATTTCAATGTTAGGACTGCAAGTGAGCAAGTTAGCATTCTTTGTTGTAAAGAAAATTGCGATCATATTTGGCTTACAGAAGAGAGTAATCATGAGTGGAAAAGAATTTCAGAGGACAAGAGTTGTAATCTTTTTGGTGAACAATTGCTTACTCTAATGGAGCCTTTGATTTAGTCATTTGTAATGGCTTGACTAGATGGGCAAAGTCAAATAAATTCACTTGCAATACTTACAATGGATCAAGTGTAGTAAATTATGTAATTTGCTCACATGGTTTGTGTGAGAAAATGGAGGAAGTTTTGGTTGGAGATCAAATTTGGGACTTAAAATCATATCACAATCCAATTTATTTAAGTTTCTCTTGGACTCGACAAAAGCAATTAGAGTCAAAAACTCAGTGTGTTCAACAAAATCTCCCAAAGAGCAGAATTCTTTGACTCCATAAAATTGTAATACCTTCAAAATGACGCTAGAGAGGCTCTTCGAGAAGGAGAAAATCCCAATTCATGGCCTTCATAGTCATGAATTAACACATTTAATTCAAAGTGCACTTGCAAAGTGCAAAAGTTAAGAATTTTGAAACAAATTGTTTTTCGGTTAATGCTTGGTTTGAGGAGGAATGCAAAAAGGCAAGGAGAATGTGGAAAGAGTCAAACAATAATAACATAAAGCTAAAAGCTTACAAGCATATATTAAGAAAGAAAAAGGTTGATTTCATGGTTTCAAGGAGGGAAGAACTAATCTTCCTTGGGAAATATAATCCCAAATTATTTTAGAAGGAGCTCCAACCGAGAAATATGCAAACTAAAAATAATATTACAACTTCTAAATGGTTTGACTATGCAAGACAACTCTATGAACAGGATCCCGAGGTTGACCCTCCCCCCTTGGTCAACACTGATATTGAACTCTTCATGGTGCAAGAGGTAGAGATGGGTATCGAGAAGTTGGGTGTTGGAAAAGCAAAAGACTTAGTTGAACTCCAAGCAGAGTATCTAAAGTAGGGCTCAAAGATTCTTGCACCTCACATTATAAAAAAAACTAACATCATACAACAGGGGTTCCCCACAGATTGGACAACTAGTCTGACAATACCTCTTTTCAAGAGTGGTGATGTCAATAATCCCTCCAATTATAGGACCATAATGATAAACCTCTTGTTTGCAAAGTTATTTGGAAGCATGCTAGAAAATAAAATCAACAAGTGAGCAGAAGAAAGATACAAGTGTGCTAAAGGGCAAGCAGGTTTTAGACCTAAACATTCCACAGTTGATCATTGTATAACTTTAAGGCACATCATTGAAAAGGTTTGGAGAAAAAGGAAGAAGTCTTTTGTTGCTTTGTTGATTTCAGAAAAGCATTTGACATAGTTTCTAAGGATGAGCTTTGGCACAGAATGGAGGAACTTGGGGTTCCTAAACATTTGAGAGCAATTGTGCATAGGTTGTATGAAGAGGTGAAAGTCAAAATTAGAACTTCGGCAGGCATTTCTGAAAGTTTTAGAAGTGATATCGTGGTCAAGCAAAGTAGTCCATTGTCTCCTACCCTTTTTTATTTATATATCAACAAACTTGAGGAGTGGTTAAATTTGCAAAGGGGTGATGGTATCCATTTGGGCAAGTTTGTGATAAGGCTTCTTTTGCATGCAGATGGTCTTATTCTGATTGCTAAATCCACTCTTGGTTTGTAAGGTCACTTACTATCCCTTGAGAATTTTTGTAGAAGGGTGGGGATGCAAGTCAATATTAGCAAAACGAAAGTAATCGTTTTCTCTAAAAAAAGAAAACATAACCAGCATAAGTTCTACTTTGAAGTCAACATTCTGGAAGAAGTCGCGGATTACAAGTACCTCGTAATTGACTTCAACAAAAATCTAAGTTCGGATGGTTGTAGAAAGAAAAGAACTTTGGGGGGTTGGAAAGCATTTTATGTTTTTCAAAATAGGTGTAGAGAGGCTGAGTTATGGGACTAGAAAACCACTTTGTTACACAGTATTTTGTCACACCTCTTATTCACTTCTTGTTCCATATCCTGAAGTGCCAAAACATTGACAACTATGCAACATATCCATCATGATATACATACCAAAACCTCCGTGAAGAATCAAAGGAAATTGCCCTCAGTCCATTCTGAAGAAGGTTAACTAAAAACCTAAATTTTAGCAACAACCCGTTTCGCTACACTGCCTGCCCATGCTAATGGCAGGTTGCACAGTTCTATATTAGCGTTGCCAACGTGGGTTTTGATAAGAAAACCCACACTAAACCTCTTCTAGCAGGTTTTCCCAAAATAAATGAGAAGCTTCGTGCACTAGAACCTTCGAGAACAACGAGTTGGATATTGGTTGTTGTTGATATGGTTGAGCTCTCCCATTTGGACCTCTTGATCTTATCATCATGGGTTTTCCCCTTGATATGTGGACCTTCCTCCCTCTTTTGTGGATCCCTAACTCCCTCTCCCTTCCTATAAATTCACTCCTTTCCATCCCCAAATGATTGATCATTGATTGTTGCATCCCTATGCTAATATTATGCTTACCTGCTACCCATTCTAGCTTGGAGAAGGAGTGCTTGAAGGGTCTTTGCTTGGACTTGGACATCCACCAAAAGGAGGTCTCCAACATCAAGGCATAGGTTGTATGCTTCTCTTTTTAACTTATTAATATACACATCTGATGTTCACTTTTCATATTTGTGTAAATGTTTATGCTTTTAGCTTAATACTCCTTGATCTATTAAGTAGTTTATGTTTGATGTATGCCATATATGCTCTTGTATTTTGCATAGCTCTTTGATCTTCCTTGCAGGTACTCGGACATGAAAAACAGGTAAGGAGTGAAGCCTGAAACGAAAGAATCAAAGTCATCTCCAAAGGATTGAGCATTTAGCCTAAGAGCAAGGCAGGTTTCTCCTTCTCACTGCATTTGTTAAACATAAGCTAGGAAAGTGTATGTTAGTTTGTTTGATTTGTTGCTAGATGCACTCATTGGGTTATAGGGATCGCCTTTGTCTGCAGAGGGGATTTACCTTCACAACACACTCAAACTCTTTTTGGGTTTCTAGTGATTCTGGTGATTCTATATGGTTGTGAATTGTGGGCCGGCAGTACATCTGACATACAGTGGAAACAAATTGAGAAAATTCAAAAGCATTTGATTACAAACGAATTCAAAATTAAAAGTGCAGTTCTTTATGTTATCTTGTTAAGTGAAACAGGGGTTGCTCCTATTGAAGCAATTTCTATGGTGCGAGTCATAAGGCATTTAAAAAAATGAGCAAATGGAAGAGGGTAAATGGCCTAAGGTTGTCTTTAATGACATATTGTGCAAAAGAAAGAAGACTTGAATGCAACAAAATAACAAATGGTTTAGTAAATGGGGTATTTGCTTGAACACGTGTCCCATAAACAATAAAGAGATACAAGTTTTTGTTATAGATAAGTTTCACGAGTGTACTTGGGATAAGGAGCTAGGGAAAAAGAAAAAATAATATATTGAAGTGTTTAATCCCACTCATAATCATCAAAAAAAAGCATACATAGAGGCCAATATTTCTTGGAGAGCCAAAACTCTTATTGCTCAGTTAAGGACTAATTCTTATCAACTTTGTTGTGAAACAGGGTGCTAGAAAATGCCAAAAGAAGTGTGGGAGGAAAGAGTATGTACTTTTTGTTCTTCCCGAAAAGCAGAAACATAAAAGCATTCCATTTTAGAATGTGATGCCTTTAAAGAAAATAGGGAAAGTTATGCAGATATTTTGGCAGCTAGCTCTTGGGAAAATCTATTTAGCGAGGGGTTTGTCGAGAAGCTGGGAGTGCTTATTGTGCGGCTTCACAAGAAAAGGGTCGAATACATCAACCAAATGAAGAAGCAATATGTCCCATAGGTTATCTTTAGCCTTGTGGATGTTAAAATAATTTTCTTTCTTTCTTTCTTTCTTTCTTTCTTTCTATTATATTTGGGTGTTATTCTTGGACACGACTATAATATAGTCTCACTAGTACCGAACTTTAAAAAAAATCATAATAAATTTAATTTAATGAAATAATTTAAATAGTTAAATGTTTTGAGTTTTGGAATTGATTTTCTAGATTACATAACTTTGTTGTGTATTTAATTTATATGTTTATCAAGAATAGCATAATATAAAAATGTAATTTAACATATATTTAAAAACTTATTTAAATTAAAATTATAATACGTAGAAAAAAATTATTTATTATTGAATAGTTATAAAAATATTAAATTTTGCAATTATTTCTCCAAGGAAAAATCATAAATTTCATTAGATAATAATGAAAGCTCATATTGAGATGCCAAAAGGCATGTCAAAAATAGATAGGGACACTACAAAACTGAGAATCTTCATACCAGACACAGATATCATTTTCAGATACCTAGACAAAACACTGCCCAATGAGATTGTTGTTGGAGACCTAAAAAAGGTCACATTCAAAAATTTTTGATAAGCATAAAGTTGTCATTTAACTATCTGATCATATAAAAGTATGACACAAAAGTGATAGCATATTGTTTGAAACCCATAAGAGCACAAAAAAAAATGTCATCTGAAAGAAAAATAGAATTGTCAATCATTATGAGAAAGTCCCTCTATGAAGGGACAAAGATCATAGATTAAAAAATCACCATTTATCTGCTTTTGAACTTGCCACGAACCCCAAGAATGTTGCTTGCCTTCCTTGGAAAGAGCATCAGCAATGGATTTGTTCCCTGTAGATATGATGACAAGAAATAACATCAAAAATTCACTTGATAAAAAAACGATTCATACAAAATAGGCTTGAGAGAGAACGCACATCAACTTGATGCTTCGTTGAACCAATTTATAATCACACGAGAGTCCCCAAAAACTTGCAACTATCGACACCCATTTTTGAGAGCAAAGAGAAGGAGAAGCTTGAGACTAAATAACTCAACAAAAGTGTTTGAATTGCAACCTAATCCGCTCTTGACACTGAAAGAGTGGCTTTCAGACTACAATAGAATAGCTCCACCACCACACAGCTCATCTAGGTTAGAGGAACTATCAAAATACACCCACGAAAAAGACATGGCAATGACTTCTTCTTTGATGACGCGAGGTCTAAAGGATTCCTCTTCCTTCAGAATCAATTCATATATAGCGATAACCTGACCCACGAGGCAATTCGCATAGGGAAAAATTTTTGAAATTATAATAAATAAAATTAATTTATTTACAACATTTTATATATTCTTATTAAATATTACATGGTTTAAATTTGTTTTGAGTTTTAGAGTTGACTTTCTAAAAAAAAAAAAAAAAAAAAAAAAAAATAAAAAAAAATAAATTAAATAAAAAAATAAATAAATAAATTAAAATAAAAATTTATTTAATGTTGTGTTTTATCGAGAATTAGCATATTATAAAAATGCAATTTTACATATATTTATAGTTTATTTAATGTGATGGAGTTTATGGATTTGTTAATTGGGTCTCAAGAATTTGCGAAGTCTAGTTGGGGATTAAGGTATTTTGTTTTTTCGGTTTCGTTTTAACAATGACTTGTCGTTTTCTCTCCAACCCTTTTCACTAAATTTTCCCATGTCTCCATGATATCCCCTTTTGGCTACTCAACCTCTCTTGTCCTCCTCCATCAAGGGCCCTACGGTCAGTCTTTAGGGGAAACACATATCAACACATCAACATCATGGATTACTAGGGGCCGATGAGGTGGTTTACTCATCTAGTCCCATCTCCCTTCCTGCTTTCACCACCTAGGAAGAGATTAGTGTGCATCATCATGTCCTTTCATATTGATCTTCGACTAAGTTTCCAAATGCTTCCTCACATGATTTTGTCACGCCAATTGTCCCTCTTTGGCCTTTACCCTCTACTCCCTATGCACCCAACTCCGTTTCTATTCTTCCCCAGGAGACTAGTATTTATATTTCCCCTCTTCCTTCTCCTCAAGAACAATGTAATCTGAAGCGAACAAAGTTCGTTCTTCAAATTAAATACTACAGAACACTTAAAATATAAAGATTTCCATTCATATACAAGAATATATATTAAAATGTATGAATAAGAATGATGATACAAATGAGAGTGAGGGACCTGCCTATATACTAGGCAGTGCCTCTTCATGGAGAGTCATGTCTCATTTAGACATGCCTCTTCAACCTAATTACTAGTTAACTAGTCATTATTTATGATTATTATTATTTATATTATTTCCTATATATTTTATTCATAACATTGCCTTCCTCCTCAAAAAGCTTTGTCCTCAAAGCTTGTTGATGAAAAAGGTTTGATCTCTTTTTCAGGTTCGAATGTCTTCTCGTCTTAGAACTGTCATCTTTATTAATATAAGTTGATATGATCCTCTAAGTGATAAACAAAATTGACGCACTGAGAAGGGATCATATTAATCTTTTGTGAAATTTGGCAATTACTTGATAGTTGGGCTAACTTGTTATCGTCAAACTGGATTGTGTTGATGTCATTTTTCTTTGAAACATAAGCTTGTTGTTTCTGTTATGATTGGTACATATATGTAGCTTGATTGAGTTATCTACTCTCGTGATTCGAATGTCAATATGGAACTTTTTTGGTTTGAATTTCCCTTATTGGGCGTGTAGCAATTTTTTGATTTCCTTCTGACGAGGATGTTGTTGAGTTGGTTACAAAACATTCACTTGTGATGTTCATTGTTTGGACTGCAACATATAAGTTTGTATTTTCTTCAACTTGCTTGTCTTCTTCCTGAGTTGTGACATTCATTGGATTGGTATCTGTTGTTTTTTCGTCAACTTGAATTCTTACATTTGATGCTTCCTTCTCGATAAGTTGTTGTACCTTGTTTTATAATGACTTCTTATCCTTCTTAAGCTTCTTAATTTGTGTCAGTAATTTTTCACTATGATCTTTAAGCCGAGAAACTTCTTCGTTTTTGTCAGCAGTGATCTTGTCAACTTCTCTTTGCATATTTTGTAGAACCTTTTTACCTTCCTGAAACATTATTGTTCAAATATCTTGTATGTCTTTTGTTGTTACTAAATTTGGCTTTAGTGTAACATCCTAGAGCATTATTTGGATCTGTGAATCCAGAGCAAGGCAAGAGTGCCCCAAAACCGTAAAACAAAGGACAAAACCAAGGTGGAACGATCCAAGACAACCCATCAAAGCCACAAGAAAATAATGGCTCCTTGAAGATAAAGAAGGACACATGAAAGTGGTGTGAGTTCCAGAAGAGCCCCACCCACAACACAGATGAGTGTCATGCCAAACAGTCATTAGTGGCCAAGTTAAAGTTTTAGAGTACGATGCATGTTTTGATTCTAAGCCAAAGACCAACAAGGGGAAATAGATTATTGACACAAAACCCAATGCCACTGAAGACTGAGCTTGAAGATCCAAAGGAGGGGGAGCATCTCTTCCACTCACCAGACTGAGCTTGAAGATCCATAGGAGGAGAAGCATCTCTTCCACTCATAAATGTGGGTGAGGGATTCTCAGCTGCAGTTCATTATGGACAGTTGGAGCCAAAAAAACCTCATCTCAGCAAAGGTTGTTAAGGGGTTGGGCCTGCTAACCACACCACACCCATAATTATATACCATCAAGTGGCTCCACTAGGGATGAGATGTATGTGTCATCTAGCAATGTCACCTTCCCTACAACATGAAGTCCTTAATGATGTACTATGTGATGTTGCTCCTCTTGAAGTTTGTGATGTTTTATTAGGCATACCATATTTTTGGAAGCATCATGCCGTGTATGAGTCTAGGCCTCACACTTTTATTATTACTTTGGGCATGAAACTATATAGGATACTGGAGGTAGTCTCAACTACCACCATCTCTTGATCTCTTCTAAGAAATGCAGTAAGATCATTTCCCGGACTAGGAATTTTGTTTTCTTTCTGATTCATTCTCAAAATAAGGGGAATATTGTGGCCACATCCATGGCCCCTAGAAAGGGTCCCTACATGCAACAAAAGCAAGTTGATAAGGTTGTGGAATAATACAAGGACATATTCTCCTCACCCATAGGAGTACCCTTGCACTGTTAGGTCAAGTACTCAATTGATCTGACTTCCAGTGCTCCTCTACCCAATGGATGAATAAAATGCCACTCTCTTCTAGAAAATGAGGAAATAAAGTGGAAAATCCAACAACTTCTACAAAAAGGGCACTTCCAACCAAGCTCCTCACCTTGTGGGAGCCCAATTATACTCGTACAGAAGAAGGATTGGGCCTGTAGACTCTGGATTGATTATCGGGCATTGAATAAAATTGCTATTAGGACTAGGTATCGATCCCACGAATTGATGACCTTCTTGACCAACTCAAGGGGAAAGGTACTTCAATAAGATTGATTTGAGGTCAGGATACCACCAAGTTCCAATAGATCCCACATATGTATGGAAGACAACCTTCAAATCCAAGAAGGGAATTTTTGAGTAGTTGGTCATGCCCTTTAGGTTTACAAATGCCCTTGCAACTTTTATGAGGCTGATGGATGACATCTTGTGGCCTTTTACCAAATCGTTCATGGTTGCATATTTGGATGACATCCTCATCTTCAACAAGAGTTGGGAAAAGCACTTGCAACCTATTCGGTGGGTCCTTCAAACCCTATGGAAACAAAAATTATGTTCCAACCTGGAAAAGTGCTCCTTTGGCATGGACCAGGTCTAATATTTGGGCTACATAATCGATGAGAAAGGTGTGCATGTGGACTTGACAAAGATTCAATTGATTTAGGATTGATCAGCCTCTATGACTATGAAAAACCTTCACAACTTCTTGGGCCTTTTCTGATTTCTATAGGAGATTCATGTTGGGATTCTCTCATATTACTTGGCCCTCGAGTCAGGTTACCAAGGGCAGAGGAAAAGTGAAGTTTTTTTTGGTCTGAAGCACAACATAAGGCATTCATTCAACTAAAACTAAAACACTGCCTTTTCTCTGCACCATTCCTCACCTTGCCAAACCTACAACAACCATTTGAGATTGACACAAATTCATTAGATAATGTTATTGTTGTAGTCCTCACTCAACAACGGGACCCGATGGCATATCATAGTGAGAACTTTCTGATACTATTTGTAGTTACCACACCTATGATAAGGAGATGTACTTTATCATGCTGACTTGGTGGCAGTGGAAGCATTATATTCTAGGGAAAGAGACAATCATCCACATAGATCACCGACCTCTTCAATTTATGTAGACACAGGGGAAGTTACAGAATGACCGCCATCAGAAATGGTCTACATTCCTGCAACAATTCTATTTGAACATAAAGTACAAGAATGGAAGCACCAATCATTTCATAGCTATCTCAGTCGACTCCTAATTGTGGCACTGAGTAGAGTTCTCAACTCTTGCGAGCACAAGACCTCTAGATGGACATGACTATATGAAGGTGATTGAGATTTCAGTGCCACGTACAAGATGTTGATGGATGGAAATCCAATTCCATACTTCCACCTTTAGGATGGATTGTTGTGCTATCTAGGACATTTTGTGTTCCTTCAAGTGAGTGTGCTAAGCTTATTTTGGAGGCACATTACAGCAGGGTCATAGGATACTTTGGTGTTGAGAAGACAATGAAAGTACCATAGAAATATTTTTATTTGCCAAAACTTCAACAAGATGTTGGAAAATATATCACATCTTGCACTTCCTATGCCATCGCTAAGCCAACCATTGAGAGGAAAGGCTTCTACACTTCTCTTCCTACTCCTAGTCCACCTTGGGAATCCATCTCCATGGACTATATGTCTAGCCTCCCTTCTACCAAGAATGGTAATGACTGTGTATTTATGGTCATCGATAGATTTTATAAGATGGCTATATTGATGGCCTACACTACCAAACTCTTCTTCGAACAAGTGTGGGTTCATTTCGAGATTCCACAGACCCTTATATCATATCGGGATAACATGTTCCTAAGCACATTTTGGTCGAGCCTTTAGTTGTTATTGGACAATAAAATCATCAAGTCAACTACATTCCATCCACAAATTGATGACCAGACAAAGGTTGTCAACATGATGATAGTGCACATACTACGCATGTACAACTCCAAGCATCCACTCACATGGATTGAGAGTATTCCCTATGTGCAACACAACTATAACAAAGCTCTCCATATCTCGACTGGATACAACCCCTTTCAAGTAGGCATGGGATTTCAACCATTGTGTCCCATTGATGTCATATTGCCTCTTGCGACTACATAGGCATAATCTACACATGTTCAGTCTGAAGCTGATAAAGCAACCAGATTTGTTGAACGCATCCAACACATCTACCAATAGGTCCATGATATCCTTGATAAAACCAATGCTAAGTATAAACAACATCATGATCAACATCGAGTGCCACATAAATTTCAAGTGGGCGACAAAGTTTGGTTACAGTTGCAGAAAGAACGCCTCACTAGAGCCCATTAGAAGCTTCCATCACTCTGATATGGGCCTTACACCATCACCAAGGCTATGGGTGACAATGATTTCAAGTAGAGTATTCCCCCATTCCTTGGCCTGCACCCAATTTTCAATGTGGACCACCGTTGTTGATACTTTCCACCTTTGTTGGACACATCAGATATTGCTGAGCAATTGACACCAACAGAGCTCAACCAAGATTGCATTTAACATGCCACGACTGACCGAATCATTGTCACACAGATTAAGAACACTCGCCAATAGAGGATCCAACTATATCAGGTTGTCAAGGCTGACCAAATCCTGCACCATGGCAAGTGGCTCACTAGGGACTAAGTTTAGCAAAAGTTTCCCCATCTCATGCAGACACTCAATGCAATGGAGACCATTGCTTCTTAAGGGGGAAGGAATAAACCAGGTGGATATTGGTGGCCACCTGCCTATTCCACTTGGATCCCCAACACCATTTCCTTTCAGTTTCCTTACTTCTAGCACAACATTCTATTTTTGGACGTTTTTTAGGTCCTAAACTTCTGGAGCCATTTTGAGGTCCTAAAAGATATTTTCTGGGAAACCAGAGAGTCAAGAAAAGTGCTAGAATAAATTTCAAATATCATTTTTTTCCTCCTCATGAAGATATTAAAAATGAGGTATTATAATAGCCAAATGGAGAAGGTAAGCCAAATTTATGACCCCAAAAGGTTGGCGGTTCAACTTACCCCAACGAGGCCCAAAACCGTTGGCGCTTCATCTCCTAGAGTTACTGTTTTACACTTCTTTATGATAAAAAAGCCTTTGATCATCATTGTAACACAGTTCAAAAGGCATGTAGCCATCACATCTCTTCTTAGAGATAAGTTACCATTTCCCAAGCTAGTTTGTTACATTCTACATGTAAACAATTTTCAGTATTTGTTATTAATTAATAGAAGTTTTGTTCTTTCGTTGTATCTCTGTGTTCTATGTAAATCTATATTTCATTTTGTTCCTTCATAAATCTAGATCAACCTAAAATGATGAGCCTACTGCAACTTGGTTTGTGATTGGAGATATTATCAAGATTTGTGATATGTATGAATGATAGTCTCCTTCCCAATCAGGTAATGTTTCCATTTCTTGACGCGTTGCACCAAAGCATACAACTCCTTGTCATAAGTTGGATAGTTCACTATATCTTGAGAGAAAGTCTCTAAATGGCAACACATTGATTTTTACTACTGCATCAACACAACACCCATGGCTTAACCACTATCATCTATCTCAGTATCAAATGGTTGTTGGAGATCAAACAAGGCTAGTATTGGTGCAATACTAATATTTTCCTTCAGGGTATCAAAAGTATTTTGCTAGTTTCCTCCCCCTTGAAAAGTCTGCTTCACATTGGTTAAGGTATGCAAAGGAGATGTTATGATGGAGAAGTTGGTAATGAACCTCCTATAATACTGCACTGCACTCAAAAATATTCTTACTTTTGTTAGATTGGTTGGCTTAGGCCATTTAACAATTACATCAACCTTTGAAGGATCAATTTTTGATTGACCTCCTCCAATAATATGACCTAAATAAACCAAAGAAGTTTTGCCAAATTCACATTTGGACATTTTTACATACAATTTCTCCTTTTGCAAAATATCAAGCACCTTTTTGACATGCTTTACATGATCATCCCAATTTCTACTAAAAACAAGTATATCATCAAGATACATAAGCATAAAATCATTTAGAAAAGTTCTAAATACATCTTTCATCACCCTCATAAATGTGGACGGGGCATTACAAAGTTTGTAACAACCTTGGTTAAAAATCCATGTAAATATAAAATATAAGACCACGGTTGATGGGAAATGTATTCCAAGCTGAATGTTGGGCAAAACATCCTAGTGGGTGTTCATTTTGGTTATTATGGCTAAAGGAAATTGGAAAGGGCAAGGACAAAGGCTTTGGAAAGGAAAAATGGAATTTTTGGCACATTTATTTATGAAAATAATGGAAATTAGGAAAAAAGGAAGGTGAAAGGTCATAGATTGCATGTGAGGAGGAAAATTAAGGAAAATAATGGAAATTGAAGAAAATATAGGCCTCATTTATAAAAAGGCTTCTGAGGATCAGTTGGCAAGCTTTTTTTTCAGGTTTTGCATTGGATCAAGAAAGACAAAGAAGGCAATAGGAAGGAAGGAGCAAGCAAGGAAGAGCATGATCAAGTAGCTACAATATGATTCTTTGCAAGTGTCGATTTGTATGCGTGATTTCCTTGCTATATTTGGAATGCATGGTATTTCATGTGGTTCTTTTGTTGTTATGGCATGAATTTTGCCAGGTGTGACAGTGTTTTCAACCTAGCCTTTCCATTTTCGAATAACCTTAATGAGATGGGTTCTCAAGCTTTGATTGAGCTGGATTATCGGATGGATTCAAAGTTGAGTGATGTGGATATCCGAAATGAAAAACACATGGCCTAGTGGTCCCTGAACTGGACTGTGGATCACAGTAAAGCTACTGGCTTAGTAACCCTTGAGTCGGACTGTGAGTTGCGGTAAAGCTAGGATGTGTACCTCGGTGGGCCTAGGAATCCTTGTCAGTGAATGGAGGGATACACGGCAAATCCCAGAGGTGGATTTCTCTCCACTGGGCATAGTAGTCCTGGGATGGAATGTACAATAAATCCTAGAGAGTGGGCCTCGGTATAAGGCCTAGTGACCCTTGGATGAGACTGTGGATTACCGTAAAGCCTGAGAGACTAGGAGGCAGTAAAATTCCTCATGGGGTAGGTGGAGAACTCTGGTGGAATCCATGCTTATTTAGGCTAGTGATATTGTGGAGATCATGGTAAATCCTATTATTACATGTTCATTGTATTAACCTAGTAATCTGAGATGGATTTTGGTAAAGCCTAGTTTGTATTAATGAGGGTGAGGTGGTTTAGCCTCGTGATGCCCTAGTTGGTTCTTTTGGTTTGAGTCCCACATTCATGCTTGGAATATGGCATGGGGGTGAATGGCTGAAGATAGATTTGGCTCAACCATTCTATGGTCAAGTGGAACGTGGTAGTCCCATCTCGGGTTTGGATTTTTCATCATCAATATGAGGTTAGTTCTCCTTGTAATTCTATGAGTATTATACTGGTTTATATGTGGATCATATGGTTGCGATTTCCTTAGTATTTCTGTTGCTATTATGCTGGTTATGTATATGTTTTATGAAAGTGGCTATGTATGTCTCTCATCGTATTTTTTACTTGTAAACGAATGAAAAATGTATCTATGACTTAATAGACAGTAATGCAACAAATGATATAAGGGAACAATGCTTCATAGCGATTCTCAGATAAGTATGAGACCCCCATGCTTAAATATGTTGTTTACACATGTAGATTACATATTTGTTATATGTTTGACGAAATTCATGCCATGGCTAGTGGGGGTATGGTTAAGGGCTTGTTAAAGTATTTACATTTGCATCAATGTTTTCTTGTTATCTTTCTGTTCTGAAGGTGTAATTCAATTCTGGGCAATGACCTGGGCTCTGGGCTTGAAAAAGTGGCTCAAATATGGGGACACTGGAACAACACTGAGAAAAATAGCCCTGGACACTGGCAGACCTTGTTGTGATAGTGTCCAGAGTCTCCTGAATGTTTTCAGGTCCATAGCATGGGAGAATCTAGAGGTCAAGTGGTTTAAAATGTTAGTGGGACCCAGGGGTTAGCTAGCTGAGTGGTTAGGATGGTTCCTGAGAGCCCTATAGCTGATTTGGAAGGTATGTATGTTGTGTTTTCATTGATTACACTTCCTTAATGTCACATAGGAGGTTGAATCCAATGTTAGTAACCTCTCATCACATGTTTACCTCGATTGGTTGGTTACTTGTGCAGATGTGGGAGGAGGGTGTTATAGAGTGGTATCAGAGTGGGTTGCACTCTCTTTGGATGATATTTGATACCACAAAGTGGTATTAGAGCATGGTTCATCCCTCAGACTGGATGGGTGGTGTGTTGGTCATGCATTCATGCCAATTGCATATGTGTTCCTTATGCTTTTAGTCCATGTGCTTATTGCATTGCATGGTGTTGATCATGGTTGTAGTGATGTCTCCATGTGAAGGTTGATGGCGTTGTTGCGGGATGTGTCGTCATGAGTGTATGGTTGTATATGCATTTGTTATGCATGTCGGTGTCTATATGTTGTTATGCATGCACTTTCATGGTGAAGGTTGTTGTAAGGTCATTGTATGAAATTAGGTCATCATGATGTTATTGGTATGTTATGATGCTGGTGAGTTGGTTGAGATAAAGCAAGAGATGCAAATCATCAAAGTGAAATTGTCACATTGGACCTTGTGGCAAGAGCATGTCGTCATATAGGCTTGTATGTTGGATATGCAGGTATGTAGGTTAAGGACTATTATTTGCATTATTGTTATGTGTATGCATTTCATTCTATTGATGTTATGGTTACGTACATGATAGATGCTAGTTGATTATTGTAGTCATATGCTCATGTGTTAGATAATCATGAGTGGTAGTAACCTGTGGTTGTATGCTTTGCATTTGTTGTTTTATGTTAGATAACTTGATGATTATGTTATATGTTGTTGATGAGTATGTTATAGGTTAACTTGTTGTTGTTATATGATAGTTAGCTTGATGATTAAGTTATATGTTGTTGATGAGCATGATATATAACTTCTTGTTGTTATATGCTAGTAACTTGATGTTTAGGGTTATAGCATTACCATCTTTATGTTATATGTATAATGCTAAATTGGATTGGCCTATGCAGATGGTTAGGGTTATGACATTCAGGTATGAGTCGATTTATTTGTCACATTGTGTTGTACTAATCTAGACTGATCATACATATCTGTTTGTTATGCATGAACGACAAATGGTTATGAGTTCATGATGTGAACACATTAGCAAGTGACTATTATGGATATCATGACCTTATTTATTTTTGAGTTTATATGTCATGAAGTTATATCATCCTAACTTGGATTGATTGTGTAGACAAGTTAGCCTCCCCTAAGATACATTAAGGTATGAGCTTGCTTATCTTGTCTACTTTGTGCTTGGTGTTTGCTTATGTCGTCTTTTTGGTGTTGATTGTTGTTGTCTATTATGTTGTCTAGTTGATTCATTTAACATGGTATGTTTGCAAGTTGGTTGGATGTTTGATGAATTGCATAATATGAGTATGTGTTCAAATGATCTTGTTTTAAGACGATTGTACTAACACATATGTGTTAAGACCACTGATATGTACTTGATTGTAAGTAGGTGATAGTTGGAGCATTATGTCTAATGACTACGAGTTGACTATGAATTGTGACATGATTGCTAGTCTTGGTAAAGGTTGATTTCAAATTGATAGATGTTATTGTCTTGATATCGGAACATGTGTTTGACATGTGTAAACAGTGCAAGAAACATGCTTGGTATTAACATGACAAGGTAATAGTTGACTTGTTTATATAACTAACAATTGGGTGATGTGACAGTGCGTAGTAACACTCAATTGCAGCAAGGAAAATGTCAAAGCAAGGAATTGGGTAATAATTCTTTTGGTTATGTTTAGAAACCCTAATTCCAAATGAGTGAGTGCTTTGCATACAGGAAGTCTTCTTAACCTTAATCTTGTATGACATTATGTGGATATGTGCTAGATTCATGAACTTGTATTTGCAAGTATATTAGATAGTCTCTAGTTACAGGTGGATCTGTCAAGGGAATTGGAGTCCCTTGAGAGATGGCGTGGATGTGTTCAGTTGCAAGCAACGGTCTTGGCACATCAAGTTAAGGTAACTAGTGTATTGTTATTCTTATTTATGTACTGACAATTATGTGTTAATGGTAGTATGATGTAGGGGATTGCATGGCAAGAGGCTGCCATGAAGTTCTATAGAAGGATCAGGTTGAGCTTTCCTTTCGAAGCACTGGGGACCATGGAGATTGAGTCATGGAATTTTTTTCAGTCTCGTTCTTTTTGTCTTTTGTGATTTGTTGTGTTTAATATGCGGCTTTGTTTATGTCTAGTGTATGTAGAAATTTCACCTGTAGAACAAACCGATATATGCAATGTCCTAAAGGATAATACTTGTTCTACTTCTACAAAACATTAAGCGGAAGCATAATCGAATTCATGAGCAACATTAAGTAGAAACATGCATAACTGATCAAGAGAATTAGTCACACATAACACAAGATATATCCAGGGGAAAGCACCAACATAAAACCCCAACCATGTATTATCAATCAAGTGGAAATCCTCTTCAACATACAAAAAGAATCAACTCAATAGCTATCCTGCTCTCTCTGTACTTTGATGATCTTTAATCAGAAGATGAAAATCATGGACTACCTAGGCCTCATTATATAGGCTGTAAGTTGGCCTGATCATACCCGCTGTCACCTCAGGTCCAACTACGTAGTCATAGAAGAAAATAGATTCCTTCCTCATGCAAGGAATACTTACTAGAAATATCCTAGCATTTAATAGTACACTATCGCACATCTGATCTCAACTGGGTCTCTGATAGAACTGACATGCAACAATTATCCATGAGTGAATTCTCAGTTATCTAAAATAATAGTTGTCACATGCATGCAAGAATTAACAAACTATATTTTATTATTTTAACAACTTGTTAAAATAACCTAACT
>APFE030560770.1:0-10408 GCA_000404065.3 Pinus taeda
TTTTTTAATTAATCATTTTGATATTATGGTTTAAATTGAAAGATGCTAATATATGCTCATTGTCCCCACTACATGAAAGAATGAAATTGTAACATCTAACTTTTTTGTATATCTAAATAAGGTGTTTAAACTTTGCTTAAAATTCGTTTTTACCAAATTATTATTAAAAATTTAACCTACCTATTACTTATCACCACTTACAAGAATTAGATAAAAATAAAAACCCTTATCAAGATTAGAGAAAATTGAATTTCAAAATGAAGATAAATATTAAAACTTGGCTACCCCATTACATTCTAATTTGCTTTACGTTCCATTTAGATGGTGCGGCTTCATTCTAAATCAAAAAATGATTGAAAACCAAAAAATGATGAAAACGTGGTTGTATTCCTTTTGAACCATATAGTAGTGTCTTACATTATATTATTTGAAATGTGTTAGACTTTCAATTGAGGTCATTGCATTCTTTTTGAATCATATAGTAGTGGCTTATATTATATTTTTTGAAATGTGTTTGGCTTTCAATTTAAATGGTACATTCTTTTTTAACCATATAGTATTATATTTTTGGAAATGTGTTTGACTTTCAATTTACATGGCTACATTCTTTATTAACCATTTATTAGTGGCCTATATTATATTTTTTGAAATGTGTTTGACTTTCAATTTAAATAATACCAAAATTGACTTCATTCTAAACCCAAAAAATGACAAAACGTAACTGCATTTTTTTTAACCATACATAGTAGTCGGTTACATTATATTTTTTTAAATGGGTTTGTTTAGAACTTCCAATTGAAATGGTTTCAAATGTGACTTCATTTTCAACCAAAAAAATATTAAAAAATGAAACATTTTTGTTTTCTTTATAAAACAAAACGATTAGAAAATCTCGATATAATAGAATAGATGAAGTTAAACAAAACTAAACTTAATGAAACTAATAATGGAGAAACTATTTAATCCTATAAATATGTACTCCATCTGTAAAAATGATTTAGCAAAGTTTAGGGAGGGTATTTGCAATTTGGGCCATAGTGCGATCTCATTTGGCCTGGTTTGAGACTTAACTACAATTTGAAATGACAATTTGTCATCCCCAGGATTTCTTCAACCAGCAACAACGATGTTTTCTTTGATTCTTGTTGTGATAATGGAGGGTGAGATGAGACCAAAATGAAATTCTTTGCAAAAAATGCTCAAAAAATTAACAATAATGAAAGAAATTGTAGAAATGAAAGAACTAGGGTTTTGATGGATTCGGAGATTGGAGAAGAACAAGGGATGCGTAATAATAAAGTTTACCTCGAACTAAATGGGTTTCATCATGAACAAGGCATGCTTAAATATAATAACATAGATAAACCTCCTTGAAATATAATTAACGTAGATAAAAACTAGCTGAAATCAAGAAATCGTTTTCGGGGATAACGAAATGCCACCTAAAATTAGAAATCTAGATAGGACAAAGATTAGAGTTAAACAACTCCATAGTCTCAATATAATAAAATTAGATAGGGTTAAAAAAAACTATGCTGAAAATAATATTGTAAAAACTGCATTTAATTTTGTAAAAGAAATACCTGTTGAATTTTGTAAAAGAAATACCTGTTGAATTTGTAAAAACAATTTGCTTAACTTTGATTGGATAACACAACAATCTTAGATTTGAACAATAGAACATTAGTATTTCCAGATAAAAATATGGTGGAAGGAATCCAAATTACTATTTATGAATTCCGTGTTTTTGAAACTGTAGATTCCTTGAAGGACCAATTTTTGCTTGAGAAGCAACAATCTATTGTAACATAGGAGGCCTAGATCATAGAAACATATCAAGGAATTTAAATTTCAAGCATTTGATTAATGTTGATCTAACTCTCAACTCTCAAAGAATATTCTATCTCTTCCCAAAATACATTACTGTTGATTTAATTTTGAACTCTCGAAGAATATTATATAGCTTAGCTAAATAAACACCACTACCCAAAATGTATGAAGAACAAGCTGTGAGGCCTTGCTGAAGCCTAGTATAATGGCTTCATCCCCATCCAAACACACATATGCATACATGTTGTTGGAGATAATGGAGAATATCTTAGAATAGTGAATTGGTTCAGGGTACCTCAAGATAGGAATCAGTTCCTATTTCTTTGAGTATGGTTCTAACTTCATTAAATCCACGATTACTATATAATGCGTGATGTACATGGAAAATGTAGAGCATTCTGCAGAGCCCTACTCTCTTGGTTTAGACTCTCTTTCGTAGAGCTGATTACTGGGTGTTGTTAATTCAAACATCACTTATTAACATGGTATCAGAGCTGCATGGTCGAGGAATCTGTATGATGAGTGAAGGATTTCAAAGGCAGGCCTGAGGAGAAATCGTCGTGTGCCTTTGAGGGAAAATTTCATAGATCCCACTGTGAGACTTCCACATATCTTTACTTTGTTGACCATCGCGAATTTGTACTATACAATCGCACCGACTTTAGCAAATCTGTGGTGTTAAATCACATCGACTTTACAAACAAAAAAAAAGGTTGAGTCTTGGGAGTGGCTATTGAGAAAAGGTTGCGTGGAGGAAAAGGTCTGCTGAGAGGAGGTCGTGGTGGAGGCTATGGTAGAGGATGTGAAGGAAGCCATGGTGGTTTGTGTGTGTGCTATAGGATTAAATAGTATTAGAGACTATTTATCACAAACACTATCTTTGACATAGATATGGGGTAAATCTAACATATACATTTTTTTACCTATCAAATTTTTTTAATTCACGAAGATGAACAATGAAATGATTGAACCATACCTGAATGTCTGTTTCCAGGAGAAGCTAGCTTTACATTTTTTGATCATGGAGTTCAATTACAATCGAATTTTAATTTTATTTATACAGCAAAAATTTTAATTTTATTTATATGGTATGATTTTAGGCTCTGCTATGGCATTGAATTTCATATATATATATATCTTTCTTTTCTCCTAATTCAATTGCAAATGTTGAAGGTTTAACTATTCGTTAATTTCTTGGTAATGTGTTCATATTATCCTATGTTGCAGGAGGCTATTAATGTTGATTTCTTAGATGAGCTCAATAGAGAAAAGAAGAGAGACAAGACTTCAATATCATGAAAACCCTTCAACATCTTTTACAAGACAAATTTCTGCTACAAGTATGTAATACCTTCCATTCACATTGAAAGTTTCCGGACAATGCCATGTACTCTAAATTTAATAGTTTATGAATAATGGTTTTCACAAGCATTTTTAATAATAGAAATAATGTGTCATATTTCTCTTAAATTGATTAGTATATCATATTTTCCATCAAATTGACCAGTATTTCCTTGTTTAATTAGTTTTTAAAGTGTTTTAAGTATCTTTATCTAATTAAATTTTTTATTAATTTCATGTTAGTTTAATTAATCCATCAAATTTAAGAGACTTATACTTGTTTCTGGAATTAAAAGTGGTTTTTATTTCTATCAACTTAACTAGACAAATCTTTTTTCCTTTGTTGTATAACAGAGTATAAATCTTTTTGTACAAATAAACTACTCAAGTTAACTACGACTAAATTTGTGTGTAATACTGAAATTAACTTGTTGTACGAGTTTCAACACGTGAAAAGGACCTGTAATCTCTTATCCACAGGAAGATGAAGCACCTGTAACAATGGTTCTCTCCTTGGAAGGGCTTCTTCTCCCCATAATGCCTTGTTGTGATGGACAAAATTTATGAATAATTCTTTCCGCAACTATGGATAACATTTCTGGATAATTCTATTTGCACATTTGAAATACTGAGCACTTGAAGTGTTGTTTATAATTATTTTACTGCGCATTTATTTATACTTTTAGTGGCTCATTATACTTTTGTTCCCGCATTTCAAATTCTAAGCAATTTCTTATCAACATTTGTCTCTAGTCACACACAATCAGAGTTAGTCCTCACCCATGGCAAGGCAATTGAATTTTCTTCGGAGTTATTAACACAACAGGTGCGTAACAGAGTGCTACAAGTACATTGTCATAATGCACCTTAATAGCAAAGGTATTGAAGACAATGACCAATTGGCATACGAGGATAGTACCGTTGTTTTTGTAATTTTCTCTTTCGGCCACCCTAATGAGGAAGTTATTTGCAATTACATTTGAGACCACATGAAACCATAGGATATGCGAGATTATAACAGTTTAGTAATATAGAATATGCCTAGTGGTGTTCCATAGTACTTAGTTTTCTGAAGTTTTTTCCTTCTGCTTGCATGTTAATTATATTTGGGGTCTCTAGAATTTACGGGTCTCCAGAATTTACGTTCTGACCAGTGGAGGTTTTCCAAAGTTTCTTGTTTGAATGCTGATTTCAAAAATTTATGTTTATGATTGTGCTTTTGGTTTATTTTATTTTGCAAAGTTTTTATACCATTAACATATTTTGGCTTATTTCATTTTTAAAACGATTTTATATAATTAATATATTGACGTAAGATAGCTCTCGACATTACTAATAAACATTGAGTTCTCTTAACGCTAGCTCAACAAATATTGATATTACTTATGTAAATTTTATTACTTAAATTGTTGTTTTGTATAATTATTTATTTATATTACATTATTGTTGGTTGGATTAATATTTATGCATTGATATGTGAATTATCATGGTAAAGAAATATGAAGTACTCTAAGTATTATAAATAAATAGAATGCAATTAAATGTAATTATTTTTCTTTTTTATGTTTTTCTAGGTGGGTGAGGAGGAGGACGAGGGGATGAGGTGGTAGAGGAGGAAATAGAGAAAGGTTGAGGTGGAAGGAAAGGAGGTTGGGGAGGAGGGAGAGGAGGAGGAGGTAGAGCCGGGGGTGAGGAGAGGTTGCGGGGAGGTGAAGGTTGTGGGGAGGAGGTGGAGGGGAAAGAGATAGAGGAGGAGGCAGAGGAGGCGGGGGAGGAGAAGGAAGTGTGAGGAGGGTGTTGCGCGGAGGAGGCGTAGTGGTCAGAGACAGAGGATAATGTGGAAGAGGCAGTGGAATAGGGGGAAGGGGAGGAGGGGTAGGTGACAGGAGAGGATGATGAAGGGGCCAAATGGGAGGATGCGCAGGCATTGGTGAAGAGGGATGACGTGGTGGGAGAGGAGGCGTGTGAGGGGAGATGAGGCATGTGACAAGGGAGAGGGGGGTGGGGATGATGCGAAGGATGTCGAGACAGAGGGTTTGGAGGCAGAAGAAGGTGGGATAGGGTGATGAGGAGTAGGGTTAGTTGTGAAGGAGGAGGGGAAGAAGGGGGTGAAGGGGAGGAATTGGGTAGGAGGAGGAGGAGGAGGGGGAAGCATGTGGGGAGAGGCGAGGAAGGAGGCAAAGGGGGCAGAGATGGAGGAGGTGGAGGAGTGGTGGGAGGGGCAGAGAAGGAGGGTCCTGGGGAGGAGGTTGAGGAGGTTGAGGCAGAGGATAAGGGGTTGGTGAGGAGGAGGAGGAGGAGCAGGTAGGTGGAGGCAGAGGAGGAGCATGGAGAGGAGGAGGAGGGGGAAGAGGAAGAAGAAGGAGAGGGGGAAGGGAGGAGGGGGAGGTAGTGATGAAGGAGGAGGGGGAGGTGATGGGGAAGGAGGACATGTAGGAGGTGCAAGATGGGGAGGACAGGGAGGAGGCAGAGGTAGTGATGGAGGAGGAGGGGGAGGTGTGGGGAAGGAGGACATGTAGGAGGTGCAAGATGGGGAGGACAGGGAGGAGGCAGAGGTAGTGATGGAGGAGGAGGGGGAGGTGGTGGGGGATGAGGTGGAGGTGGAGGGTTAGGAGGAGGAGGGGAAGCAGGAGGAGGGATAGGAGGTAGTTGAGGAGGAGGGGAAAGAGGAGGGGAAATATATGGAAGAGGCTGTGGGGGAAGAGGTGGAGGAGGTGAAGGGAGGAGGAGGGAGAGGATCGGGAGGCAGACAACGTGGGCAAGGAGGATTAAGGGAAGGGAATAAGGGAGTAGAGGGAGAGACATAGGAGGAGGCGACAAATTTGGAGGAGGCGACAAAGGAAGAGAAGCAAGAGGTGGAGGGGTGGTTGTGAGAGGAGTGTGGGAGTTAGAGATAGGAGAGGGGAAACGATGGGGGAAGGCTGAAGGGGGCCACAGGGGGAGGGGGAGGGTGGTGCGTGCGGGCAAAGAGGACAAGGAGCAAGGAGAGGAGGAGGGGGAAGAGGCCAAAGACACATCAGGGGAAGAGGAAAAGGAAGGAGTGGGGAGGAGGAGGCAGGGGAAGATGAGGAGGTGGAGGCAGCAAGAGAGGAGGGGGAAGAGGTGGAGAAGAATGGGGGGAGGATGAGGCTGCAATGGAGTAGGTTGAGGGGGAAGATGGGTAGGGAGATGGAGGTCCACGAGGTCGGGGAGGAGGACATGGAGGACGGGGAGGCAAGGAGGTGGGGAAGGAGGTAGGGTAGATGGGAGGATGGGAAGGTAGAGGAGGGAGGGGGAAGGAGGCATGGGAGGGTGCGAAGGAGGATGAGGCAAAGGAGGCTTTTTCCCCCTCTTCGCCTCTCGCTCTCTTTTTCCTTCCTATTGGTTTTGGAGAATTCCTTCATTCTAGTTCTTTGGAAATCTCCCCTCCACGCGACAAAATTCTTTTTAAAATGATATAAAATTCTTAGGGTTTAGTGTTTGTGATTTGGCCTTCGACATTTATGGTTTAGGGTTTATAAGACCATAGTAAATGCTTTTAGTAAAGACTTAAATAAACACTCGAAAATGATTTTTATATTGTTATAAAATTCTTAGGGTTTAGGTTTCTGGGTTTTGATTTTGGGTTTTACGTTTACGGTTTAGCTTTTAGAGTTTATAACACATTCCTAAATGCTTTCAATAAATACTTAAATAAATGTTACAAAATAGTTTCTAAAATGTTATAAAATGCTTAAGGTTTAGGGTTTAGGGTTTAGGGTTTAGGGTTTGTGACTTAGGGTTTAGAGATTAGGGTTTATAACACTTGAGTAATTGTTTTTAATAAACACTTAAATAAAAGTTACAAACCCTTTTTTAAAATGTTATAAAATGCTTAGTGTTTATTGTTTAGAGTTAAGGGTTTGAGGTTTATTATTTGCGGTTTAGGGTTTAGGGTTTTGAATTTAGGGTTTATAACACTTTCATAAAATATTTTAATATACACTTAAAAAAAATTACAAAAATCTTTTTAAAATGTTATAAAATGTGTTGCATTTACGATTTAGGGTTTAGGGTTTGGGGTTTGGGATGCAGGGTTTAGGGTTTGGGGCTTAGGGTTTAGGGTAGAGTGTTTAAGGTTTATAAAATGCGTAGGGTTTAGTGTTTAGGGTTTAGGGTTTAAGGTTTAGATTTTAAGGTTTATAACACTTTAGTAAATGCTTTTAATAAACACTTAAATAAAAGTTACAAAACAATTTTTAAAATGTTATAAAACAATTAGGGTATAACGATTAGGGTATATGGATTAGGCTATAGGTTTTAGGGTTCAGGGTTTAAGGTTTAGGGGTTATGGTTTATAAGACTTACTTAAATAAAAATTACATAACCATTTTTAAAATGCTATAAAATTTTGAGGGTTTAGGATTTGTGTTTTAGGGTTTAGGATTTTAAGTCGAGGGTTTAGGGTTTAGAATTTAGAGTTTATGGATTATAACACTTTAGTAAATGCTTTTAATTAACATCTAAATAAAAGTTACAAAACACATTTTAAAGTGTTATAAAATACTTAGGGTTTAAGGTTTACAGTTGAGGGTTTAGGGTTAGGGGTTTATGGTTTAGAGTTTAGGGTTCAAGGTTTAGGATTTAGGGTTTGGGGTTTAGGGTGTAGGCGTTAGGGTTAAGAATTTGTGGTTTAGGCTTTAGGGATTAGGGTTTACAGTTTAAGGTTTATAACACTTTATAAAATGCTTATAGTTTAAGTTTTAAGATTTTAAATTTGGGGTTTAGGGTTCTTTGTTTAGGGTTTATAACATCTTAGTAATTGTTTTAATAAAAAATTAAATAAAAGTTATAAAACACTTTCTAAACTGTTCTCAAATTCTCAGGGTTTAGTGTTTAGGATTTGGGGTTTAGGGTTTATGGTTTGGGGTTTACGGTTAAGGGTTTAGGGTTTAGGTTTAAGGGTGTAGGGATGAACCATCCGACCTTAAGTGGGTATCCGCTGCTACATATTACGCGTAATGCATTCATATTATTGAGCATCGAGGAGTTATGAAGAAAAATAAATAAAAGAAAATAGGTTTATAGAGAAAGGTGGAAAAACAAGGTCACGGTATCTCATGTACCACAATTTTCTCCCTCCTACACTCACATACGCAAGTGTGGTCTTCCCTTATGATAGATACTCATAAAATTATTAGGATTTATGGCTTAGGGATTAGGATTTGGGGTTTAGGGTTTAGGATTTACGGTTTATAGTATTTTAGTAAATTCGTTCAATAAGAACTTAAATAAAAGTTACAAATAGTTTCTAAAATGTTATAAAATTCTCAGGCTTTAGTGTTTAGGGTTTATGGTTTAAAATTCCTAGGGTTTATGGTTTAAGGTTTAGGGCTTGGGGTTTATAGTTTATGGTTTAGGTTTCTCGGTTTAGGTTTTGGGGTCTATGGTTTAAGGTTTATAACAACTTATTAACTTATTTTAATAAACACTTAAATAAAAGTTACAAAATGCTTTTAAAAATGTTCTAAAATGCCTACGGTTTAGGGTTTAGGGTGTATGGTTTAGGGTATAGGGTTTAAGGTTTAGGGTATATAAAACTTTATTCAGAGATTCCCCTTCTCTCCCCCTCCCATCGCTCCCCCTACCACCCCTTCTCTCTCCGCCTCCCTCCCTGTCCCTCTCTCTCTATCTCTCCCACTATCTCCATATCTCCCACTCTCGCTCACCCTTGCTCTATCCTTTCCTCTCCCTGGCCATATCCTCCTCTCTCTCTCCCTATCTCCCTTCCCTCCCACCCCTTCTCTCTCACCCTCCCTCTCGGTCTCTCTATCCCTCTCTCTCTCCATCCCTCCCCCTTTGTCTCTCCCTCCTCCTCCGTTCCCCTCTCCCTCCCTCTCCCACTTCCTTGCCCCTCCCCTTATCCCTCTCTATCTAGCTCCCCCTCTCTCTTTACCTCTACCTCTCCCTCTCAAACTCTCTTCCCTTCCCCCTATCCCTCTTCCTCTTTGTCTCCCTCTCACCATCTCACTCTCTATCTCCCTCTCCCCCTCCCACTCTTTGTTCTCCTCCCCGTATCTCCCCCCACCTATCTCTACCTCACCCTCTCCATCAACCTATCCTCCCCTCTCTGACATCTCCAAACCTTTCTCTCACCCTACCATCACTCCCCCTACCACCCCTCCTCTCTCTGCATTCCTCCCTCCCTTTCTCTCCCTATACCTCCCCCTTTATCACTCCCTATCCCTCCCTCTGCCCTTCTCCCTATCCCTCGCTCTCCTCCTCCCTTGCCCCTATCCATTTCCCTCTATCTTTACCTCTCCCTCTCCTACTCTCTTCCCCTCCTCCTATCACTGTTCCACTCTCTCTCCCTCTACCACCCTCTCTCTCCCCCTCCACCCCCCCGCTCTCTCCCCCCACCTATCGATTCCTTCCCCCTCTCCCTTGGCCCCTATCATCCTTACTCCCCCATCTCCCATGCCTTCTCTCCCCCTCCCATTGCTCCGCCTACCACCCCTTCTCTATCTGTGTCCCTCCATCTCTCTTTCTCCCTCTCCCTCTCTCTCCCTCTCTCTCCCACTTTGTCTCTCCCTCCCTTCCTTTCTACTTCTCCTTCTCCTTCCCTCTCTTCCTCCCTTGCCGCTCCCCCTCTCAATCTCCCTCTCCCTCTCCCTCTCCCCCTCTCACTCTCTCTCTCCCTCTCCCACTCCACCTCTTTATTCCCCTCCCACTCTCTCTCCCAACATATCTCTACCCCACCCTGACTCTCACCCTATCCTCCTCTCTCCCAAATCTCCCACCCCTTCTCTGCCACTCCCATCACTCCACCTACCACCCCTTCTCTCTCCACGTCCCTCCCCCCCTCTCTCCCTCTCCCTCTCTCTATCTCTCCCACTATCTCCCTATCTCCACCTCTCCCTCTCCCTCTCCCTCCCTCTCTATCTCTCTCTCTCTCCCCCTCAATCTCTCCCTTGCCCCCCTATCTATCTCTCTCTCCCTCCCGCCCCCTTCTCCCCCTTCCCCTCTCCCTGATCCTATCCTCCTCTCTCTCCTTGCCTCCCTTCCCTGGCAACCCTTCTCTCTTCGCGTCGCTCCCCATCACCCTCTCCATCTCTCTCCCTGTCCCTCCCCCTTTGTCTCTCCCTCTCCATCTCCCTTCCTCTCCCCCTCCCTTGCCCCTTCCCCTATGCCTCTCTCTCTACCTCTCCTTCACCCACTCTCTTCCCCTCCCACTATCCCCCTTCTGCTCTCTTTCCCTCTCCCCCTCTCACTCTCTCTC
>APFE030560790.1:0-28808 GCA_000404065.3 Pinus taeda
TTAGACGAAGGGGAGGGATCCCACAAGAGGATTTCAAGGAAATCTATGCCCTAGTAATTATTTTCCTTATATCCATGAAAAATCTCCTAATGGACCTCTCAAATATAGGGAAAGAAAAGACACTTTTATAAAGGATAGTGTAACCTCATCATTGTCATTTCTATGTAAAGTGAACATTTTCTCAAGACCATACCTATATAGGTTGATTCCTGAAAAATATTGCAATAAGGATCATAAATAGTTCTCCAAATATCTTGTAAACCTATTGCTAACCAAGCATGCCCTCAAAATTGACAATAAGATTAACAATATTACCAACCATATCCATACAAGTGAATCCATGAAAATTAGCCTTGTCTTTTGGCAAGGGGATATCTAGAAATAGTAAAATTATGACCATAATATGGGTAATTTTTAAGTTGATAAGGTATAGAAAATTGATTGATAATCTAACAAACCACTCTATAAACGTCCTTCACGCATTTTTAAAACCTTGATTAAGTTATTGGTTTAGTTAAACAAACCCTTAATCAATATATAACCTTGATCATGGGTTCCATGCTTGATCAAGCTATTAACTCAGTTGAAGGCACAAATTTTATTGAGTAGATAGAGAGAAAGAAGGAGGGTGGGGGGTACACACATGGACCTTTCTCAACATTTCATGGATCAAAATAGTTTACATAGCTCAATCTAGCATTTAACTTCTTTCCTCCCGAACCTATATAATGGAATTTAACCTAAGAAGTATGTTGTATAATGTGTTTCTAGATTTTTAACTTTTTGTTTAATTTGTGGCAACTAACAAGGTGTATGTTATTAGTTTTATTTCCAATTATGTAGTGGAAAGTAAGAAATATTGACATTTTTTTTAATCCTTAGGTGATGAGTGGATTATTGAAAACAATCCATTTATACATGGTTGTAAATAAAATCAATGATGATACAAATTCGATGATTATATTATTTTTCATCTATATCAATGCTTTCAAAGAGGAAAATGTGGAGGAATTAGCTCATAAAACCAATTTTACTATAGGGTACCAATTTGGTGAATTATATTCTAAAAACTTCTAGAAATAGTTTGAGGTATTAAAGGTAACTTTGGGGGGATGAAAATTTTGCACTTAAGTGTTTCACCTACTAACACTATTCTACACATTGGTACCTTTCCAACATCCTCAGAATCACCTCAATCATATTTCATATGCCAAAGTTATGGCACCTAGAAGTTAACACGACCACTATGATTTAAGAATATTCCATGTATTAAAGGTATTAAAGGCATTAAAGGTAACTTTGGGGGGATGAAAATTTTGCATTTAAGTGTTTCACCTACTAACACTATTCTACACATTGGTACCTTTCAAACATCCTCAGAATCATCTCAATCATATTTCATATGCCAAATTTATGGCACCTAGAAGTTAACATGACCACTATGATTTAAGAAGATTCCATGTCAACCCCAATTATCCATGGAATAGGGGTTATCGATGTGACCATGATGAAGGAAATTCTAGAAGAGTCAATATTATAACTCTATTTAAGAGTTGAAGGAGTCAAATTTAACCACTAGTAGGCTATTTGGTTTTGCTATAACTAATCCACTAGAAGCAAAAGGGGTTCCACTCTATTCAAGTGCATTTTTTCCATAGATGAGTAGAATAGCTGAGAGTGGATAAAGAGAGACAAAATAGAGAGGTTTTGTGCATTGCACTCGCCATAGGTATCACTTTTTTGTTCTTCCAACCATTCTCATCGAAGAGATAGAGAAGTGTGGTGTTACCTTCTAGCTCAATTTCCTTCATAATGATTTCCTAGGTCATATCATTTTTTTATTGTGGTTTGTGAGTGATTGTTTTATTTTTTTATCTCTTTCTTACATTTTTATATCTTGCATGTATACGCTATAAACAATAACTTAATAAATCCATAAATCTAATGAAAAATATACCCTCATATTATAGTTTTGTATTTTAAGCATAATATTATTAGGGATTTTGTAAATAATTTTCTAGTGGAAAATACATGTGAGTTTGCAAATCAAGTAATGTAAACATTTTCATTCTTTTCGTTAATCTATTTAGCTTCAAATAAATAACTAGCAAATTTTTTTAGAAACATGCACTGCTAGGAACAAATGTTGTCAAAAACATTTCAAATGGTCGGCAAACACTAGAGGATTGAAATTTAGAGCTTATAAAGCACTAAAATGGACATGTTATCGAGTGAAGGAAAAATGTAAAGTTGAAAACAAATATTCCCAACAATAACCATAAATTAAAGTGAAGAAAACCAACAATCAAATTCTTTATCACGAACATTCAAATAAAATGATACTTTGTTACGAAAATAAATTATAAATATAGTATATTGTAGTTATTATAGCTAGAAGCATCAATACGTTAACCAAGACACACTAACCAACACATTGACAAGAGAATATTAGATGTGACCCTACTCCACATTTTATACAAATTATTTTCCTTCTTTTCTTGCCACTAGTTTTATAATCCTATGTTTTCAATACGTGGAAGGATGGTGTTTCATTTGCTTGTCACTTGTGCCAAGTAAGATAGGAAACCTAAAATTAATTTGGTCTCATCATATAGTTCTTGTACATAGGTGGGCTTTCCAATTTTGGCCCCTAGTTCTCAAAAAATTTAACTCATGACCAATTCTTCTCTTTATTTGAAAATATTTTTGTGATTTTAGTAATCTCTCCCTTGTTTGGGCATTCCCTATTCTTTTATAGTCACTTTGATCTTCCTTTTGTTGTTTTCCTTGTTATTTTATTAAGGTTCAATTTGAGTATCCCCTTTCTTGTTGTGAAAATTATCTAGGAAACCCCAAGTGTTTGACATGTTGAAGGATGGTTTTTATATTAATATATCCCACTTATGCTAAGGAAGGCAAGAAATCCAAATTCATGGGAAAATTCTCTTGATTTAGCTTCCAAGTCTTCTAAAAAATTGAAGTGTTGATCAATGATTCTCTTAACTTGATATTTTTATTTTTCTTACTGAGCTCACCCTTGTGTGGACATTCTATCTTCCTTTCCACTCACTACCATGTTTCTCCTATCATTTTTTTTTCATGTTTCCCTAGCCTCTTTTGAAGTCTTCTACCTTCTTTACTTAGCACATTATTTGAAAAAACTTAAGTTTTTAGCATGTTGAAGGATGAAATTTTGTGGACTTCCTGATAATAATTCCAAGAAAGGTGGGAAAACAATAAATTATCTTAATCCCTTGACATTTTCCTATGCATGGGTAGGCTTAATTGTTTTGGCTACCAAGTTGTCTCAGAAACTTTAAGTAGTGATCAATGCTCCTCCTTAATGGAAATTATTTTTTATTCTCATGGATCCCTTCTCTATGTGGTTGTCCCTAGTATCTTGATACTCACTTTTGTCTACTTATTTTAGTTTCACTTGTTATTTTCCTAGCTTTTCACTTGGGCATATGAATTCTTAGCCATGAAATTTTCTAGGAAATATTGATTTTTTGATGTGTTAATATATGGAATTTACTTTACTCTATGCCATTCAAACCAATGAATGTGGGAACTCAAAAACTTGTTTTATCTTTTCAAGTTTTTTCTTTATGTGGCCAAGCTTGCCAATTTTGACTTGATAGTGGTCTCAAAAAAGTTAAATGGTGACCAATGCTTCTTTCCCCTAGTATGTGTTCATTCCTTATTCCTTATTTCTCACTTTAATGTTCTTCTCACTCGTTCACTTGTTCTTTTATTCATTTTTTTTGGCATCTAACTTCATTTCTTAGTGCTTCCCTTGAAGAACCCAATATTTTAATATAATGGAGGATAGAATTTCATTTACCCTAGGTCACTTCCACCAAGGAAGGGGGAGAACCTAAAAAATTTCCATGTGGAAGTCTTGGAGAGATTTCATCCACCAAAATTTCATTGAACATTTGTGTTGCACCTAGGACTAACATATCTAGCTCCTTGTTGTTTTTGGATACAAGATGAATACTACATCACATTTTTTAGATAAGTATGATTTTCCAAATGGCCACATCAATACTAATATAGTTGTGAGCACAACTTTGAAATAAAAACTAGTGAAAGTAAAGTTATTTTTTACATGTTGTCTAAAATTTCAAAGTTGAGATGAGAGGATAGGAAAAATATGTACTTACTATTAGAATATTAAAGTTGAAGTTGAAGGTGAAGCTGAAAAATTTGTGAGACTTATTTTTAATGAAGTGGAAGTTAATGTCTTACCTATATTATTTATGGAATCCTCTAAATGAGTTTGAGAAGGGTTTGAAGGAGCAAAACTTTGAAATAAAAGCTAATGAAAGTAAAGTTATTTTTTACATGTTGTCTAAAATTTTCTGTCAAAGTTGAGATGAGAGGATAGGAAAAATATGTACTTACTATTAGAACATCAAAGTTGAAGGTGAAGCTGAAAAATTTGTGAGACTTATTTTTACTGAAATGGAAGTTAATGTCTTACCAATATTATACATTGATTTCCTGAAATGAAATGAGTTTGAAAAGGGTTTGAAGGCATACCCATGCTTGACAATAATAACAAACAAATTTTCTCACCAACAAATTGTAATATCAACAATATTGTAAATCCATAAAACAAATTTGTTCCTACAAGGGAACCTTAACAATATTGTAAGTCCATAAAACAAATTTGTTCCTACAAGGGAACCTTCTCTTTATACATCATTGTAGAAGTAGTTTTATGCAAATACCTATTATTATATCAAGATATCAAGTACAGAAAACTAATTTTTTTTTTCTCAAATGTTCCATAACCCCAAAATATTAAAAATATTGTACTATAAAACTGGAAAAAATCATTGAAACATTTTTTTAAATCATTAAAATATATTTTAAGCAACTATGAAATCAAACAATTACTAAATATCTCATCAAATAAAAAATAAAAAATAATTCTAAACATGAAAACAAGACACATCCTTTCAACTTTCCTGAACAAACTAAATAAAAATATTTATTTTTTCACATTATTATAATTTATAATTTATAATTATAAATATTCATGGTTAATAAATAAAAATTATGTATATCATCCATCAATTACAAATTTTCAATATTAATATAATATAAAAATAAACCATTCTCAATCTTATTTTAAATTTCCAAATATCTATCGTAATAATCCTCATCATCTTTTTCCGTGGCCAATATTGCAAGTTCTGGATTCAAATACAGTGGCATATTCAGAAGATAATTACAATTATCTTTCCATGGAAGCGCACATTTATAACGAATTCATAACACAAAGTTTTGTTTACTGTTACAATATAAAAATATATATAAACCATACGCAAAAACCTCTGTAAATAAGACGGTGCATCAAAGAACGACAGTTCAAAGAGTACAATCAAATTTTGAAGATGATAGCATAGTGGAAATGAATTTACAGAAAATGGGTTTGATTTTTTTTAACGATGCTTCTGAAATAAAAACAGAAAATACAGTTCAAAATTTATTTAAAAAATAAATAAATTCTGGGCTCGAAAATCTTGTACCTGTAAATTATATGCACACAACCTTCAATGAGTTGCAGTAATTGTTGTTTTCTGCAAGCAAAATCAACTCTGCATCTACACCGTTCAACTTAGAAGCAGTGGGAGCGCTACACTCAATACAAAAAGGGCGCCGGCATTTCTGACATTTTGTTGCTGTTAGAGATGTCATGAGATGGAAGGAACTTCTGGGAACCTAGCAGTGAGGATAGGGCAGTATACTTTTCTCTGAATCTGTAAATTTCCCCTCTTCTATCTTTCTTCTTATATAAATCTTTCGTAGTGAATTTATTACCGAACGTGTTATTTATTGTGAACCTATTATTTATTGAACTTATAATTCAACTTATTATTTATTTTGCATCTATTATTTGTTTAATAAAAAAATAAGCATACTATACTAATTAGATAACTACTATTAGCCTCATGAGGAAAGAGAGTTGGTAATTATACTGGGGTGAAGTTCCTTAGAAAGACAAGCTAGGTACTGAAAGTCACTAGCTCAATTCCCATGGACTAACCCTGCCCTCTGGAGAGGGGCAGACTGGCAACTCCCAGTGGTTATCAGGAGGCTTCCCTGTTGCCCATTCTACTGTAAAAAAATAACTATTGAAAAATTTAAGTGAAATTTCCATTGAAAAGAAACACCATAAAGTGACACTTATCTTATGAAACCAATTATGTGAAAACCTTACAAGAATATGAAGGAGTATAATATTTTTCTTAAACAAATGAGAGTAGAAGGAAAAATATGTAGGTCATTAAGTATTGTGGTGTATGTTGTGGAGTATGAGACACTCTAGTTTTCTGTGGTTTCCCACAAAATGTTTTTCTCCTTTGCTTTTTTGTCTCTCTACTCCTCTTAGTGATTTCTTTTCTATGAAACATTGAATTGTTATAATAGGACATGATCCATTGTTCCTTTTTTTGGAAAAACTATTAATAGCTTTTTTTATTAGGTTTATAGATGTTTTAATTTTATATTTTTATATAACACTATAGTGTGTTCTCATATACTACCAATTCCATGAAGGATGATGATGGTGAGTTGATGTGGTTTACAATTGAACATGCAAGATGTAATTAATTGTTACCTTGTAGGGGCATAACCTTCATATACTACAAACTCCTTTTGCTTGAAACAACCCTTATTGCTAAGGTATAGGAGAGTGGGATGAATAATTTTGTTCATACACAATAGGCATTGCTTGAAGTGCTTGAGGATGTTTTCAAAGATGACAAGGTTATACAGCAAGTTCCTCAACTAGGACACATAATAAATTTCTATCCATAATGCTTTAGAAATGTACCTCCTCTCTTTAAAAAAATTGCAAATATCTAAATATCATACACTTGATTCTAGTATGGTCCTAAATGCCTTTCTTGTTTAGCTATTTTTTAATAAATTTGTAAATGCATATCTTTCATAACTATTTATGTATGTAAATTAAAGCCTAGTCTTATCTCGCTATAAAGCATATCAAATATATAAATGGAATAACATACCTTCATACATGTTTAATAGGCATAAAACAATATATATGTTATCCCTTTGCTAAATTTTGGGCATAGTTTCCCTAGGATATAGAGTATATGGTTTGCAACATAACTTGATCATGTAACTTGTCTGATTTCTGATAGATATTTTATGCATAGTTTCTCTACCATATAGATTATATGGCTTACAACATAACTTGATCTTCTAACTTGTACAATTTCTTATAGATACACAAATTTTCGAACCAAACAATCTTGTACTTCCATAAAAGATGAATTGTTCCTACAACCAAACCTTCCCTTTGTAAGTAATCTGCATCCTTAACATATTCAAGTTTCATATGCATCATTGTAGAGGTACTTTTATGGAAAGACCAAATTTTATTTAGAGATATGTCTTCCACATCCATCACATAAAACATATCAAAGGTTACCAATGGGTTGGTATATATCAACCTTATGTATTGTTATATCAACATGTTAAGTACAAGAAATTCAAAGGTTTAATACTAAAAAAAACTGAGAAATGTTGTGCTTAAGGGGCAAAACATCATTCTCTTATCATCTTTAGAAAATATTCATGAATTACAGGGGTTGGAATTTTAAATTTGCATGTTTAAACCTTCTAACCTAATTTTACATGTTTCATATCAAACTACAACATGGGTTTACACTTATTTTCTATAATATTGGTAGCATAATTTTCTACCTAAGAACTTATCAATCATGTTTAAATAATTATATAACAATTATTCTTCATATTAAGAAAACTAAAATATGAAACTCTTACTAAAACTTGTGCAAATTAATATCCAGGAAAATAGAGTATAAAATAGAGCATTCTCTTAGTTTACAACTATGTAAAGTATTTCCATGCAAAAACTTATTTACAACTAACTAAAATTATATACTCATGGCAATATTTACGTCTACGTAAAATATATATGTGAAAAAATATGAAAGATTCCTATATATATTATAGTATTATTCATTCAATTGACAAAACTGACACTACCATGAGGATTTATTACATGTAGGAAATAGCAAGAGCATAGAGGTAGAAAATAAACTTACCTACATGTATTTGTGTGTTGATATTTTTTGGAAAATAGATTGTACCAAAATACCCTCATGTAACCATAGTATTTGGATAAATAGTTCCAATAGAAAATGGTCTAAATGCAATAACATATTACAAAATTTGTGGCTATGGACCCAAAGGAAATAGGTTGATAATTATTTTATTATTCACAATCAAAGATGATTTTTTTTGTATACATATGCATCAAGGGAAAACTTCATAACTGCACCATTAAGGGATTAGGCCTAAACCCAAATGGAGAGATGTATGATACACATTTACAATAGCATTAAAGTGCAAAAAAACTGGCAAGTATAGTATAATTGGTCGAAATTCCCATGGGAATGAAAAAGTGAAAATTGTAGCCTAAGAACACTTTTCAATTAGAGGTGTCACAAAGGTGATACATGAGAGTGTCCCATATTTAATGTTAAAATTAAAGAACCAATAATCTAGTAGAAACACACCTAATTCTTGCATCATTATCATAGTCTACTAAATCCAAAGAAGTAATATAAAAATAGGTTTATGTATACAAATCAAATATTAAGGAAAGTACAATAGCTATAGTACATATGAAAATAATTAAAGGCTACAACAAATATCAAAGATTATGGCAAGTGTGTTTTCACTAGTAATTTTTAGACTAAGCCATTTTCTTGTTTGGTTACTCAATTAGCTCATAGCTCCTATTAGAAACCTCCATACACTAGGAAAACTCATATTGTGAACAAATGTCTAAAAGGATATATTTGTTTATTTTTAGTTCTTAAATGGGCTCAACTGTAAAAGGGTTTCCCTTCTTAAAAATGTGATACAACGCATCCTTCTATACTTCATAAAAAACATCCCCATTTATGGAATTTTATGGCTATGGTCATCCATCAATCCTGCCAACCTTTAGAGGAAAAGTGAATGTCCAATAAATTAATGACTACATAGAGCACTTTGAAGATATTAGCCATATATTAAAGGATAATTTGTTTTTGGCACAAAATAGGATGAAATAAAAAGCATATACACATTGTAGTGAAAAGTAAATTGAAGTGGGAGACTGGTTATTTTTAAGGCTACAACCATGCAAATTGTGGTCCATCAAGAAACAAAACAAGGATCTAAATTATCACCCTTGTAATACTATCACTAAGAGGTATTATAAAAGATTGTGAGTATGGCTTACAAAATGGAGCATGGTAGAAACTATATGATTATTAGTAAATGAGGTATGTCATTAACAAATTTGAGGAGGCCATAAATAACTAAAATGGACCCCAAGGAGCCTAAAAGAACCCACATAGTGGCAATAAACATGTTAATACTCATGGATTCAACTCATTAAGAGTCAATAAGGTAAAATCATTCTCTACTATGAGGAGGAAGATTTCCTTGAAGGTCTACAAGCTCCATTGTAATATTGGTTCCTAGATCAAACTATTAGATAATGACCTTAAGTTAATAGGAGATGATCCATAGAAGGATGGCTTTAACATATCTGCAATAAATTGACACAAAAGGGAGTAAGAGATGATATGAATGGATAAAGGCATGACGTACAACTCAAACATGGATGGCCAAGGAAAAATATCAACAAGGAATCCAAATCGTTGGATGAGGTTTAGTTTCCTCTGAACATAAAATGGCATGACACAAATGTATTCTAATAGAAGTGACTAATGAGAACTATGTGATATCGGACAATAGCACAAGGGGAAATGAAGCACACTCCATAGTGACTAGAAGAGTAACCATATAGAGGAGTAAAAATTATCATATGTTTAGTATGTCTTCTAGGAAATACAAAACCCAATTGTAACACAAAGATGTGTGCGTATTTAAGGGTGACTTGGCTCATGCTATCATTTTGACTAATAAAATGGACAAAAAGGATTTTCCCTCATTTTCTCTTTTTATTATTTGGTATCTTCTTCATATTTTAGTGAGTATGAAAAAGATGCCAAGTAAATTAGATGGTTTATTTTTGTTCAATTTTAACAATCCCAAAAATGAGATAAAATAATTCTAAAAATGGGTGTTATTCGTGGTTTAACTAGGTTAAAGAATATATAGTGGTGTGCTTGATATAGGGTTTATTTCTAATGATAGTTTAATGATATTGAAAAATAGAAAAAGGATGCTCAATATGATTAGGTGTTTAACAAGTGTGATAAGGGCACAAAGGAATGTCCAGCTATAGGAATGTTTTGTATAAGGGATAACAACTTATTCCGATCTAACATAACCACCCTAATTCAAGTGAAGCAAAGAGGCTTGCATGTTAGACCACTCATTGTAGTGATCCCTGAAGGAAAGGCAAGAACACCTAATGAAAGTAAATGAAAGGGGAAAGGGTAGCATAATAGTGATGATGAAATCGGACCAAGGCATATCACATGAATAATTGAGGCTAAATGTAGTAGAAATCACAATGTGAAAAGAGTGTAGAATATTCTTGGGTTATGGTTGGAAGTTGACAAAGAAGAGGATATGAAGCTCAAATTCAAAGCCGGAGAAGGTCAAAAGGAGGGATTTTGAGGTGATAAAAGGATGTAGCATGGACACCAACATGGAAAAGAGGTTGTAAAATAGGGAATCCATGTGATTAAAGGTTATACCACACAAGATATAATGTGAAAATATTCAGTCGTTAATGTTGTAAACTAGCAAGATTGAACCTAAGGCATAATGAAGATGGAAATGATAGCCAAACCTAACACTATAAGCAATGTTCAAGAAAAATGTAGCTAGGGCCATTTAAGTATTATAACCTCGAAAAATCTCCAAGTATGATGACTAAAATGCCCCATAAGACTAAAAATATAAGTTTGGACAAAATGTGACAAAAACAAGATCATGGTTATGAATGGCTTTGGAGAAGGTAAATAACCATTGCATGAAGTAATTCTCCACATGTTCTAACTCAGATTAGGTTAATATACGGAAAATGCACAAATATGGAGCTCACTTGCATAGATAGAGTTGGAAAGTGAAAAATATTGGAGAAAACCATCATTTCCCATCAAACTTTGAATTCTGATTTCAACATTTACAGGAAATTATTTGTGCTATATATTTCACCAAGTAAGTGCTAAAACTCTCTCCTCCATTTTAAGTGGTTTTTAATGAAATTTAATGGGATTTACACTTCATGAAGACCCTTGTTCAGTGATTGGTGTGTTGTGATTCCTAAGTAGGATCCTTATGGGAAACGACCACAAAGGTGGTCACCATAGAGGGTTCCTACTAAGAATGATCACTACCATATAATTTTGACAAACATGGTAGAAAATTCACAACTCCATCTCAAATCATCTCAAGAAAAAAAAAATATTCCTATGGGTTTCCTTGCTTGGGATTACAATAATGTTTGGCTTATTTTTTGGGAGGTTTCAAGGAAAAACGATTGAGTGGAAAGAGAGAGAAAAACAAGAAAATGATATGAGGGCCATAACTTATCCCCCTACATTTCATTCTCTAAAGTAATATGGCCTAGTGAATTTATTTGAGGCGTAAACCATATAAGGCCAAATTGGAATTCTTCAAGAACTAGTAGAAAATTCTAATCGCCAAGACCAACACCTCTTGGTTAAGATTTTAGTATTGGAATTGGATTTTGCACAAATTTACCTTATCACTAGTTTTCAAGGAAATGTGCCACAGTAGTAGTGGTTACACGGAAAAGCACACTAGAGGAGAGTTTTGGTGACTATGTGGTCAAATAATATGCAACACTTGCCTATAAGGTCAATAGTACGATACCTATTAGAGAGGTGAATAGATTTACATTACACACAATCACCTTAATAACAAGATATGTGGGAACTCATTTAGCCTCTAGGGAACATGGAACTAGCAATATGATATTTGTAACGTATCATTTTCAACTCGGGTGAGTTCTTACTAGTGAATATAAAAGACTAACTAACCAACTGTAGAACAAGGAAGAAGAATCAATTTTGCTATGGAATCATTCTAGTCTCATTCATTTTGGAATAGGTTCCCATGTTGAGACAAAGCATATCATACCCTTATCTAATCGTTATTGAGCAACATAAGATATGATGGAATCATCTTATGGGTAGGCTAGAGGGTGGACATGCCTCACAATGGTTTAACAATGGGTTATTTAGATGATAGAGTGACCATATCACAATTTTGGATGACTATTCTTATGAAGGGACTACATTCATAAAATAATAAGACCTATTCCTACCCCTTAGTATGCATTTGGGGTGCCCTAGGTATCTTTTTTGGATTTTGAGGATATTTCAATGTTTTTAGTTTTTTGGAATATGTATTTATTTTGTACTTTTTATAGAAATATAGTACTAATAATTTGATGTTTTTTTATGAAAATGTGGAACTATATTGATCCCTGAGTTGGTAATCCTTACATCGGTAATGATTACATTGTCCACGAATAATTGTAGCAAAAAATGGGTGTGAAAAATTGTAGGAGGAGGAGGATGAGGAGTAAGATGAGTTGCAAGATTAGAATATATCCAAACCTACATTTGCACAGCTTTAGGGTCTATTTAGCTCACCACTAGGCCTCCTTCAACATATAGATCTCCTCGTGGCATGCTACTACTAGGAGCATGAGGATTAGCTTCCTAGTGTATTTTTCCCTCGATGTGAGCTTGGGATATGTAATGGCTCAGAAGCCTAGGCCTAAGATGCTCCTTTCTTACTCATGCAGAGTCTCTAGGAATATCAACGTATACAATCATATAAAAAAAATTGATTCCAAAATACATAACTTAAGATAATAAAGAAACAACATATGATTCCTCACAAAATAGACATAGCACGAAGTGAAGTATGCCAAGGAAAATAGCCTCAGCAAGAGCTCAATGATGGCACTATATTTTTTCATGTTGTTAGTTCAATGGAAAAGGAAAATCCCCTTGAACTCACGAGCTCATGGATGGGTGAAAAGAGAATAGAAGTAGTGAAAAATAAGTTTCGAGTACTATGGTCGGCATCCTATAAAGCCTATGTAAATTGTGAATGGACTTTACATATACCAATTAAGAACCACAAATAAGTGAATGCTCAAACTACCATACATATACACCAAAATTGAAAGGGAAAAACACACCACACCTACACTTGTGTATAATATGTATAAGCACATGCAGCTATAACAATTACTTAATACATTTTTAGATAGATCCCATTACATGGGTCCAATAAAGGATTTCCATCATGGTCTACTAATATTTTTTTCCCTTTGTTTCGGAACAAATCTAACAACACAAGGACCATGCCATAGAGGTTGTAGATTATTTGCACCTATATTGCCATGATACTAATCATAGAGGAAGACCCAATCCCCTTCCACAAAAATAGAAGGTTAAAGAGAATTATCATATTTGGTTTTAATACACTTTTATGAGTGTCATCGGTTCACTTTGGAAACATAAGAATGTTATTGAATGAGGTGGGATGAATGTAACAGAAATTCCTCCTTGGAGAAAGTATTAGGTATCAGTCCAATGACTACTTTCAAATATACAATCTTACACTCAATTGGAAGTACAACTTCCACCCCATAAACCAATTAGAAAAGAGTGAAGTATGTAACCATTTTAATAGAGGTTTGATAGGCCCTTAATGTACAAAAAAACATTAAATGCTAATTTTATTTATGATTGCCTACCATCCTACAAAGCATGGCTCTTGCTATATGGTTAACATGCTCTATTTGTCCATTAGCTTGGAAATAATAGTGGGTTGGGTTCTCTTCACAAAAACCCAACTTGGTTGTTAATTATATCATAATATGATTGCAAAAATGTGAACTATGATCCTTCACAATCATCATAGGTACACCAAACATAGAAATGATGCTCTTAAATATGAATAACTCCACAATGGTGCCATAGTTAGAGAATCTAGTCATGGTCTAAAACCACTTCTTGAAGTAGTCCATTGCTACAATGATGTAGTGGTGTCCATTGGTCGAGGTTGGTGTACACTACATATATTCAATTCCCCATTTATGAAAGGGACTCAGAAAAACCATGAGGTGAATTAAAGCATGGTGAGTACACATCTACTTAGTATAATTTTTACAAGGATGGAACTTATGAACCACTGTAATACAGCCAAAAGTACCCAATGTGTAAGATTTTCTATATAATCATCTACCTAGATAAATGATCTCCATAGTCTCTAATGTGGTAATTATTCGATACCTATTTTTATTCCTTATGATTGATACATTGATGTAACACTGCATCAAATCCACATAGATAAAGAATATGAACAATAATGGCATAAATATTAGCTTGACAATATATAAGTCAACATTCATCACAAAACAACTTGTATTGAAAACATTGACTCTAGATATCAAGAAGGACATCTCATACCATGGATTAGATAAGCTAATGAGGAATAAACATTCATCAGGTAATGAGTCCTCAACCCCAAGTTCTTCATCAACTTGGGGTAACTCTGGTATTAATTTAGTAAATTCCAAATATTTCTTGGATTTAGAAATTGAAAACTCCAAGTTGAACCCTTAAAGGATGACAATCCACTTTGAGTAACTCACTCCAATGATTTATCTACTAAGGATATGTTTCATGCCGTTCAAGTTAGAAATGATTGTGGTCTTTCACAGTAGTATCTAATGTCATAAAAATTAGGAATATTTTTTTTTTTCAAAATATAACCTCCCTTTGTAGGAATAATGAAGCTCCAGACCAATAAGGCATTTGCTAAGATAGTCAATGACATTTTCAATATGCATCTTTTCATATTATACAAGAACCATACCAATGGTGGATTAACATGCTATGAGATGGATCAAGAAGTCCCAATTAAAATCAGGAGGGCTCAATAATGGAGTAGGCAACAAGGCTTACTTAGAATAATCAAAAATATTTTTGGGCCCAATCATCCTATGTGAAAAACATGCCCTTATTCAATCAACACATAAAATCTTTTATTATCTCAGCATAGTTGGAAATAAACCTATGCAAGAAATCAGTCATCCCTTAAAGTGTTTAAAGCTAGGGAAGGTTATATAGGGGAGAAAAATTAGTGATAGACTTGACCTTTAATGGGTCGATTGTGATCCCTTCCTTGGATAGGATGAAAGTAACAAAACTCTACCTCTAGGGTAGCACACAGAAGGCACACTTATTCGAGTTCAAACAAATTCAATAATGGTGAAATTGAAGAAAGAATTCACTAATATGGATTGGATGATGCTCGTGCTCAAGGGACCAAGTAGTAAGTTCATCTATATATACCTAAACATTGCATTTGATGTTGTGAAATATGCAATATATGCCCATTTGGAAAGTGCCACTAGAATTTTTAAGACAAAAAGGATGTTTCTAACAAGAAATGTCTCCCATGGGTAGATAAAGGTAGTTTTTTTATCGATCCTCTAGTTTTATCTAGATCTTACTATAGCTAGAAAAACTATACATGAATGAAACAATAGAATTCTTGGCACATTCATCAATAATTTTATTAATGAACACGGTTGGATATTTCTCTTTCACACGAGAAAAATTTAGATCCTTATCACCAATGCAAACCCTGATCATTTCTTCTTTTTCTTCCACCTTATTTTAATAATTTCCTTTTTTAGATCATTTTTCTTGGACACTTGCATATCTCTCATACCTTGTCTTATTTAGATTCTTCTCATATGTGAGTTATGTGGCCATTTCTCTAAGCACATCTATAGTGAACTTGTTGAATAAGTTTCTTAGGGCTTCTGTGATCATTTTGTAAGTGCCAAGCCATAGCATCAGTCCATACTCTATCATACATCATAGTGGCTATAGGTTACATCAACCTCATTTATTGAAAATAATTCCTCTATCGAGATTATGTATGTGAATATATTGACAAGCTAACCACTCTTTTTCATACAATCCCAAATATTAGCAACCACTTCATGTTTTCCTTGATTGTGAATCCCATGTATAAGTATCATATACTTAGTGACATTGTAATTAATTCCATTCCTCTCCCTATTGTTCCATATAATTGTGGCCTTAGTTACTTTCCTAACTTATAAAATAGCCTAACGAATATAACATAATTGTAAATATCCTAATCATTACCATTTTGTGGCATTTCTTAGTAAATCTATAACATTTATTTTGTTTCCTCACATATACCACGTTCTCTAGAAGACAATAAAAAGAGATTTTATTAGGAGCACAACTCATTTAAGTATATCTTCCAAAAAACCTAACCTTGATCTAATTTCCTCAATTTGCAAAAAGATGTTAATCAATGTATTATACTTCACCACATAAAAAAACATTCATTTTGATATCTTTAAAGGACCTTAACAATATTTTTAACGGTTTTCTTGAGAAAAGAGCATGGATTGAGTTTGTGTGTGAAAGTCCATCTAACACACATCGTTTGGTCTTATTCTCATTAAAAAAATCAAAATATTTATGTATTTTCCCTACTTTGACATACCCATAGAAAAGTGTGTTGTAAACTAACAAGTATAGCTCAAACCTATCTCCACCATTTCATCCAATATACAAGGGACCCTATCCAACGTCCTTGTCTTGTACACCATAGTGAGGAATATTGTTCCACTAAATTCGTAGCTGTCTATACCATGTCAAATTACAATATTTGGTGGTTCTTTATGGGACTAAAATAAATCACGAACATCACACTATTTGACATAAGAGTGCACCCGAAGACATCATATAACACATAGTTTGTTTTAGGTATACATATAACATTACATATTTTCCTTGAAATTGAACAAATGCTACACATATTTAGATATTTTTCCACACAAAATACATGTAATTTTAGTTCACCCTAATCGAAAAACAACTTGGTATTTTTATTCATGTCTTTCATCAATATTTCCTATAACAAAAACGTGTAACCTTTCCTTGGCCACAATATGGTTGCATCTAAGTTTCTTTGTCACTTTTTTGTCCTTCAATGGATTTCCCACTTTTCTTACCTCAACAAAATCCCCTATAATCATCTAGGTTAGTTCCGAAAAAGGATTTTGACTTAAATTGCATTGAGATTTGGGTTTTTTCTATTTTCATCAAAAAAACACATCAAGAGTAACATCCTACAATGAATCACATGCTAATTTTTGGATTAATTCTTGCAATCTTATCAGCTTCTAAGTTACGGTATGATATTTAAACATTTGTAGGAGCTTATATTATTTGTTCCTAGAGTTTTTTCTCATTTATTAACTTGTCCAAAATATTCTTATATAGAAAAATGGATTATTTGGGTTTCAAATCTCATCATCAATTTATATAATTCCAATCACTTCCCTTGATACTCAATAATGGCCACTTGGAACTAGAACAATCCAAAACTTGTATAGCTTGTAAAGCTATCTTATTGTTTTACTTCCACCAAATTGTTTGGATCAAAATCTCCTCTAGATAAAGGAATCTAAGAAACCCTTACATGCCTAGATAGATGAAAGGCTCTGAAATTTCACTATCATTGTAGTTTCGCACTTCTTAATTTCATGTTGTCAATGTTATTTTGAATTGGAGCTTGATGCTCGAACATGAAAATACAAAATATCCCATTACATACTAAATATGAAAATATTCTCTCGAAAATATATTGAAACTATTGGATGTAATCCCAAATACGAAACCCTCATATTACTTATTATACTTTTGTTAAAAAAAAATATTTTAGGAAATGCACCTAACAACTATTAAAATAAGGCTTCCAATCTTCATGGTACATCTTTTAGGTATAATTTTAGGGATAACAATCTTATTAATCCTCCTCTCTTTGTGGGTTACGAATAACCATAACGTGATTGGGTATATGAATGATAAATTAGCTCTAATACAAATCTTTTTATATGATATATTCATTAAACCTCTTAAATGCATCGAATTCTTCCTTATTTGTACCTTTACAAGGTAATATCTAATTCTTATTTGATGTATCACAACGATACCACTAGTAGATATTGATTTCATAGGGAAATGAAATATAGTTGATGATTCAAAATCTAATTTCACCTCTTGCTTATGTTTAGAAGATTCTACTTAGCCCTCATGGCCCTCATGTACTTTGGTAGATGAAACACTTGACTCATAAAGCCTATTCTCAGGAAATGTAGGGGATTGACATGCTTAATTATCCTCCATAGTCTTGTATAATTCATTATTATAATTATATAAATAGTGAAAACAAAAATGCATATCTATATTTTTGAATCATCATTCCCTACTAGGCAAGGATTCATGTGTTTCTTTTATAAAAATAAATAAATGAATAAATGAATAAATATTGGTTTTATCACTCATATTTTCCTAATTCTCTTTTATAAGAAAATCTTAGTGGCTATTGATTTCACCATTTTTTGCTACTCTATTCAAATAAGAAATAACATGGTATGTTCCTTGATGTGCCTCAACACATAATTTCATCGAAAAAAAAAACATGATACCAATTCCCATCACACTCAAGAGCTTCATATATCTATTTTTCATCTCTAGCAACAAATGATTCTTCACCATTAACAAATTTATCTGCGGACACTGCGCTCTTTCCTGTTGTCTTCAACGCCGATCTGCGCAAATCTCTTCTGCGGCATTCCATCGTCGGATCTGCGCAAATTTCTTCTGCGGCATTCCATCACCGGATCTGTTATTTTTAATTAAATTTTTAAATTCAAATTTATTTTAGTTATTAATAGTTTCTGCGGATCTGCACAAATCTCTTCTGTGGCATTCCATCGCTCTTCTGCGCTCACTCTTCTGCGGCATCGCCCACATCGCTCTAGATCACTCTTCTCTTCGGGTTCTCTTCTAGATCTTCGGATCTTCGGTCTTCTGCGGACACTGCAGTCCTTCCTGTTGTCTTCAACCCGCATCTTCATAACCACAGAAACCCTGGAATATATCAGATCTCCTCTTCTGCGGATCGGTTCTCCTCTTCTGCGGTGGCTCAGAATCTTCGGTGGCTCAGAGCGGATCAGATCTCCTCTTCTGCGGATCGGTTCTCCTCTTCTGCGGATCAAATCTCAGAAGTCTTCGGTGGCTCAGATCTTAGAAGTCTCGGCTCTACGGCTCTGCGGATAGTCTTCGGCTCTTCGTCTAGATCTGCGGTGAAACTTTCGTGTATGCTTCAACCCTACGGCAAACCATAATTCCGTAGAGTCAAAGTTACTTCGTTTGATAAGGATAACATTTTCTAGATGGCTCCGAGCTTCGCGAAAATAGCTGTTGGCTCTCTATCTGCCTCGGGGCAAGCTCCTGCCCATATTGTCAGTGAAGCCCTAGCTCCCACTGTCCAGCTGGTCCAGGCTTCACTCGATGAGGCTTTGAAGTTCTCTGAAAGTGCCCTAGTATGCCGATTCAATGGTTTTTGGCCGCAGCTGACAGCTCTCCACAGTTGGATCTCAGAGGTATGGAAGCCTCTAATTCCTGATGCAATTAATATCTACCCCTGTGCTAGGGGTTTCTTTATAGTAGATTTTGAAAACCGTGAAAGCAGACAATGTATTCTAGATTCTGGCCCTTGGTTTTGGGATAAATCAGGCCTATTCTTGAAGCCATGGTACCCATCATTCGATCCCTCAACAGCAGTCATAACCTCAGCACCAGTTTGGGTGAGATTGCCAAACCTACCCTTGCATCTCTGGAATCTCTCTTCGCTAGAAGCCATTGGAAATGCAATTGGGAAATTTTACTGCAGGTGCCCAGGTTCAGAGGAATATGTCAGAACCACATATGCACGCATATGTGTGGAAATGGACTTCAGCGCCAGATTCCCAGCTGAAATACACCTAATTAGTAAAGACTATGTGTGGAACCAGAAACTCGATTATGAAAGTGTCCTCTTCAGATTTCCATCTTGCTTTGAGATAGGCCACCTTGCCAAAAATTGCCCAAATGCTTCCCAGAAAAATTCTGCTAGAAAAAATCACCACATATCTACATGGTGGGAAGGAGCACAAAAAGAACACTACACTGTCATCCAAGAAGAATACTCTCGAGAAAACTCTGAATCACAAGCAATCGGGCAAGATAGAAACAATTTTCAAGACGCGCAGGGGGAAAGCCCTACCCAACAACAAAAAGGTGAACTTAACAACCCCTCAAGCATCGACAGTTATGCAGTTTCGAATAACGTGGAAAATAAATATTCATTTAACAGCAAAACAAATCTCCTAGACCAAACTTCTTCTCCGACTATCTCCAAAAGGACGAACACAATAGATCGCGAAGCTAAGACACCAATGTCCCAAGAACCAGAATAGATGAAGGAGATGCAAGATAAAGAAAGTTGGAAGACTGTAGAGAAGAAAAAGAAAGCTACATCACCAATCTCGCCAAGAAAGACAAGGAGCCAGACAATTAGAAACTAAGAAAGTATAGGTCCGATAGACCAATTTGGTCTCAGTGGACGTTAACCATCATCATCATCATCATCATCATCGTCAATAAGGTCTGGAATGGAATACATTAATTACAAATGCACAATATATATTACATATGTATTCATCAACAAAATCAAATATTTTGTGACAACTGAATATTCTAAAAAAAACAACATCTTTCCAACAATCTTCATCAATAGCATTAGTTGACCAATGAGTAGTTTTGTTGTTTCTCTCTTTAGCGAACCAACCATTAAAATGTTTGCATTTAGTAATTCTACAACATATTCTATTATATGATTATTAATTCTCCCCAAAAGTAGATAATAATCCTAAAATTTATTTTCTACATATTTCCTTTTATAGAAGACCTTTTGGAACTCCTACATTGTAATGACATAATTGTATTCAAAACTCACTTTGAGCTACATTTTTGGTTACTAGTGGGACATTATTAAAATTATCTTATCTATTGATATTATTTGTAAATTATTATATGTTATGTTACGAGTGGAGAATGTTACTAAGGCACTTCCAAAATGTTTCCTAAGCAAAAATATATCCACCTATATAAACTCCACAATGTTATATTAATGTTGAGCATGCTTTGGTAGCTTTTGAAATGAGAATAAAACCATTATTTCATTATCATAACTTTGGATATAATTTAGCATGAACATTTTTTAAGTAAAAATGGTTGATGAACAAAAGAATCAGGACTTAACACTATAATTATCACAATATGAAAATCTAGGGGTTAATGATTTTATTGTGAAGTGTAAGTATATCCATTAGATTCCTTCGAATCTACTAGACAAGCAAAAAATAGAGCTTGAGTAGAGAGAAATTATCCCAATAAGGAAGAAGGTTGTCATAACTGTACCATATACTTATATCCACGAGTTGCATTTCAATAAAGAATTTAATAGCTTCCTGAGAATGGCAATTTTAGGAATGTCCTATAATGATAGATTTCATGTCATCATGATTATATTTACACCTACCAATTGCATTTTCTTAAAATTTCTAAGCCCAATGTCTCATAAACCATTCCTAATAGATGTTTTGAAATCTTTCTAAAAATTATGTGTTGAAGTGCATAAATAATTAGTTTGGAAATATATATATATATATTGAAAACTATATATATAATGCATTCAGTTGTGATTTCAATATGAGATAAAGGGTTATGTTTTCTGTTATGCTATAACCTCTTTTCACCCTCTAAAAATATAACTTTGTCTCACCAATCTACTTCCACCACCATTGTTTCCTCCTTCTCCTCTTGGTGATGGATGTGTATAATGTAATCAAGAGTGAAAATTTTTTCCCCTTAGAGACATCATAAACCAACTAATCAAGGATATTTTTATTCAAACAAGATTTCTTCATACAAATAAATTGAACTAAATCTTACCTCAATATTTGAACAAGATAATTCTCTAGTGTAGAAAGATAAAATTTTAAATATTCCATGAACATTGAGAATCTAATTTATCAATTTGATAAATGGTATTGAAGATTCCTCCTTTGTAAATATGCACTTTAAATCATCTTCAAAACCCTCCTTATCCATTTCTCCATTTCGATCATGAACTCTTATGTTCCTTCAAACAAATTGGCTCCATGTAAAGTGATAGAAGTGGGGCTTGATTAGTAAACGAACTTTTAAAGATTAAGAAAAACCTTTATAAAATGGATGACATGTTATTCAAAGTTCTCAAGTAAGATAACTTCCTACATATATCTTAGCATAGTTATTCCTTGTACATTTCTAAAAGAATACTTGTCAATGTTTAGAAGGTGAATGGATATAATAGCTTTGAGAAGTTGTGTCCTAGTTATTTTATTAATGAAAATATTATAGGCAATCCATTCCCCACAAGGATCTATAATTAAAGCACACACATTTCATATTGTATCCATGGATATGCTCATCCAATTCTATAGTTTTTTAGCATCCACAAATTAAGACAATGAGTAGCAATTGTGAAGCAATTTGGCCTCTCCCTATATAGCTTCATCAAAATAAATGCCATCAACATCTCATCATCATACCCATTTTTAGAAACCTACAATCATGATATTCCATAAAATGGCATTTCTCTCTGAGATGTTTTTTTATACACTTGGAAATCATCATCCCTAATATATCGCTATTGAGTCGTGGCTCCTACCGCCGTATTATAGATATTCTTCCAAGGAATTTTATGTTGGCACACTACGATAAAAAGGTAGCATATGTGTTAGAGTGGAATTTGATCATAATATATATGAAATAAGGGATGGAAGTGATAATTGAAATATTGAATACCATTCTAGTGTGTGGATATTTAAATGTGTTTATGTGAGAAATACATAAAAAAATTCTCTAAAAATAAATGTTTGTGTTAACCGTCATGTTAGAAATAAATGTTCAACTAATTGTCACTTTAGCAACGAGGTATAGATGGTAAGGATATCTAGTGTTCTAGGTTATTTCATAACTTTATCATTTAGTTCAAGGCTAGATTGAAGATACATTTATTAAAATCTAAATTTTAAATAATTAATTCTAATTCATTTTAGATTTTATTTAAAAAAAAATCCGAGGCATTCATGCATATATTCTTTTGCCAAAGATGTTTAGAACCAAATGTTACCTGTATTGTTTTCTTATTCCTAAGGGAAAAAAACATAACTTATTTATATATAAATTTGTAAATACAAGAACAACATGTCTAGTCTTAAAAGATCTACCCATATCCATGCAATGGCCAAAAAAAATAACCAACTCTCCCACAAACAATTTGCACATATTTACACCATTTGACCACCCCACGGGTCCACGCAAAAAACATATAAAAAGGATTAGAGTTTACTAATCATGAGCATTCTAATCTAAAATCAAAATATATTTCCTAAAATATTATAACATCATTGTCAAAAAAAAATTTACATCAACCTATAAAATATGAAGATAAAAAGCATAGATGAAAAAGATTCTATAATTCTATGTGTTGAGTTTTCCACAAATGGACAATGAAAGAACCTATAGTGCTCATTATTTAATACCTCCACCATGGACCAAAGACCCCATTCCAACTAAATTCTTTCCATAGAAATATTTTGTACATCACCCTTTCACTCCCTATAAATATGAGTGCATTAAAAATAAACATAAAAAAGCTTCATCCTTTATAAATTGTCTAATATGTGAGTAAGTTGGAAGGAGTACCATTTTTTAATATCATTGACCCAATTTATAACTAGGAAGGAATCACTGAAAGCTTAGAGTTGATTAAAACCCTTTTCACAAGAAAAAGTCATAAATGAGTGACGAGATAATAGCTCTTCAAAATATTTTGAACCCCTCCCAAGTCCCATATTGACCTTAAAATTGTGTTTATATGATAAATAGAGAATAGAGCCACCACTACATGAGAATGTTTCCTCGTGCTAGGCCCCATCAAAGAACCCCATGTGGAATATTTCTTAGGCTCCTCTGGAACCATGAGCCTAATCCAACAAGGGACAAAAGGTATATGAAGATGAGAAAGAATGGGAAAAACTTCAATAGCCATCCGATCTAGGGAAGAGTGCTTGCTATGAAAAAGATCATTTTTTCTTGACAACTAAATACCCCAATAGGAAAGAAAAGGAAAATCCTTAAGATGTTTATTATTCCTATTTTGGACCCAAGACCTTCGTTTCTCCTCAAAAGAGGGGCCTTTCCAAACACATATTTGATAAAATACAGTAGCACACAAATTCCAAATATGAATAGAGAAAGGGAATCCAAAAAATATATTCTCTATAGGTTCAACATTTAATTTACATAGTGAAAACCAACAATGACCAATCTTATGGTGCCTTTGAATCATATCCCATGTAGGGACCTTTTTTGCAAGAGTGCACCATATGAATAGGCAATATTTAGCGAGGATATTTGCCTTCCAAATTCCTCTCCACCACTTTTCCCAACCTCATCCACTATAGCTCTATTTAAGTGAATATACCCCATATTGTGTGTATAAATGTCAATTGGTGAATGATCCCAAACCAACTCGCCATCATTCTTGGATATTACAATATCAGCCACAAGTAAAGCATCAATATAGCCCCTCCGAATTTCACTAAAATCTTTATTGATTTAGAAATATTCAATTATAATCCAACCTTGATTCCATATAGTGGATTGATCAGGGCAATTAATATGGGCTAGTCTTGATATGCCTTTTTCACTGAGAAAATATATAATATCCTACAGAAAGTGGCGTGCTTGACTGTGTTATGAAACCAGCTCACAAAACGATAGAAACGATAGATCAATGCCTTAGAAATAAGCCTCTTTGAGGGGGCAACATCCTTTACAGTACACAAATGAACAATTGTTAGATGATTCAAATGAAAAAACCTCCTTTCTATATATAGGAGTCTAAGGGGTCACAATATAACCAAATCCGACCTAACAATAATAATATAAAGGCACAATACTAACAATATGGGGACAATAGGGGCACAACAATAACAATAAGGGATGCAAAAACAATAGTAATGGGGGAATCACTAGTATTATAGGGACCTAACATACCGCTCTCCTTTAAAAAAGTGTTGTCCTAAACACTTGAGTAGCTCTGAATGCTTATGTATAAAATTCTCATCCTTCCGTGTGGAATCTTCAATCGGTAAGTTCCACTTAATGAGATACTCCAACATTGATCGATTTCATAGTTGTTGAGTTATTTTTCTTTGACTGCTTTAGTTTCCAATATGATTTTTCCTTCCTCATCAATTTCTAGAAATATTGTTTGAGCTGGAAGCTTGTCACCTATAACCTTCTTTAAGCATGAAACATGGAAACTTGGGTGCACTCGGGAAGCTATAGGAAGCTCCAATTTGTATGCCATAGTACCTACCTTTTACAACACCTTGTATAGACTACAATACATTCGTGAAAATTTATTATACTTCTTAGCTTGATTGAGGGACATTTGTTTATATGGTTGTAGCCATAAGAATACCCAATCACCTACATCGAAACTTATTTTGCTACAATGTTGATTTCCTGTCGTTTCATTCTATTTTGTGCCAAGGTGAGGTTATCCTTTAAGAGTTGGAGAACTTGTTGTTGATGCTCAATGTGATATTCCACTGCTTGAACCTTAGAATTTTCTCTTAAATATGATGTGATGGATGGTGGATGATATCCATAAAGTGCCATAAATGGGGTGATTTTTGTTGTATTATGAAAGGAAGTGTTATACCACCATTTAGCCAGAGGCAACCATTTGACCCATTTTGTGTGTTTATCAGATACAAAGCAACAAATACATCCTTCCAAACATTTGTTTGCTATCTTAGTTTTCCTAGCATATTGAAGATGATAACATCAGCTATGAGCTAACTAAGAACCAAGACAAGAAAATAATTTTGTCCAAATATTTCGAGTGAAAATGGGATCTCTGTTGCTTACAATAATCTTTGGGTTTCCATGTATCTTTTGAATTTTTTTTATAAATGTAGTGTAAACTGTACTCGCTTTAAATGGATGAGATAGTGCACAAAATTGTGCATACTTGGTAAGTCTTTAAACCACCACCATGATAACACACTTTCCTCTCGACTTGGGTAAGCTTGTGATAAAATCCATTAAAATCTCCTCCCAATGTTGGCTTGGAATGTATAAAGGTTGTAATAGTATCAGGGTTTTAATTGTTTCAACTTTATTTTGTTGGCAAACCTAACATTTCACCACAAACTTTTGAATATCCGATTTAAGGCCATCCCAAAAAAAGTCCTTCTTAACTGTGTGGTAGGTTTTTAGAAATCGTGAGTGCCCTCATAAGAGAGAGGTGTGCAATTACCTAAGAATCTTTTGTTTTAGTGTGAATTCTTACATAGGTATAACTGATCCTTGTACCATAATGAATCATCTTTCTAGCTAAATGTATTAGATGTACTCGGATCTTCTTCTATCTTTTGAATGAGTGCCCACACTTCCTCGTCATTCTTCCATTCATCCCTTGCTTCATTTATCCAATCTGTTTGGATAATAGAAATGGCACAAAGAAATTCTTGCACATCCTCATCCTTTCTTGAGAGTGCATCTCCCACAACATTTTGTTTCCCTTTTTTGTAGACAATTTCAAAGTAATAACCCAACATATTTGTGATCCATTTTTTCTGCTCTTCTAATGATAATAATTGTTCTAAGAAGTATTTAAGACTATCATGATCTACTTTTACGTTGAAGTGTCTTCCTATTAGGTATGGTCATCATTTCTTAAATGCATGTAGTATTACCAACATTTCATTCTCATAAATAGTTTTGTCTAAATATTTTTCTTCGATTGGACAACTTTCGAAAGCAATGGGATTTTCTTCTTTCATTAAAACAACACCAATTCCATTTCTTGAGGCATCACTTTGCATAATAAAGGTTTTTGTGAAGTCCAGTGTAGCTAAGACTAGTGCTTGGCACATTGCCTCTTTAAGATGTTAAAAGGCCTTTGTTGCTTCTAGAGTCCATGAAAATGCATCTTTCTTCAATAATTTTTTTAGAGGTGTTGATTTTCTCCCAAAATTCTTAACAAACTTGTGATAATACCCTGTCAACTTGAGAAATCGTTGTAGATGATTTATGGATGTTGGAATTTTCCATTCCTTAATAGTTATAAATTTTTCTAGGGTCTACCTTAACACCTTTATGAGATACAATATGAACTAGATATTCCACCTCTTGTACTCCAAAGAAACATTTGGATATTTTTGCATATAATTGTTTCTCCTCCAATAGTTTGAGCACAATGTCAGCATGGTTGACATGATCCTTCCAAGACTTGTTGTAGATTAGTATATCATCAAAAAATACTAACACAAATTTTATAAGGAAGGGATTGAAAATGGAATTCATCAAACATTAAAATGTAGAAGGTGCATTAGTAAGGCCAAAAGGCATGACCAAAAATTCATAATGATCTGCATGAGTTCTAAATGTTGTTTTTGGAATGTCTTCATTCTTCACTCTCATTTGATGATATCCTAAATGAATATCTAACTTGGTGAAGTAAAATTGATCCATGCAATTCATCCAATAATTCATCAATGATAGGAATGGGAAATTTATCTTTAATAGTGAACTTGTTGAGCTCCCTAAAATCTAGACAGATGTGCCATGATCCATCCTTCTTGTGAACCAATTCTACTAGAGCAGGGGAATAACTTTGACTAGGTTGAATTATAGCAACCTCTAACATTTTTGCAACCATACATTAAATTTCACTCTTTTGGACATAGGGATATCTGTAAGGCCTGATGTTTGGAGGAATAATTCTTGGAATCAAATTAATAGCATGATCATGGTCCCGAATAGGTGGGAGGCCTTTGGGAGTCTCAAATAACTTGGGATGATTGTCCAAGACATTTTCAAGATTTGGAGAAATGGATGATTTCGATGTGGGAACCTCTAGTGAACATAATTGTGTAATTATGCCTCATTGTTATTTCTTTGGTAGCTTTGTCATTATGTTAGAGTTGATTATCTTTCCTAGTTTCCCTACGATAACCCTTAATTCAACTTCCTTTCATCTTGGACAGAATTTCATGAACAATTCTGGAAAATTATAAGTTATTGTACCCAAGGAGTGTAGCCATTGGACTTTTAGTACAACATCAGCACCACCCATTGGAATGGAAATCATTGGGCTATTTAATACATATTGTCCCATGGATAGCTTGATATTATGGCACTTTCCTGAGCAATTTATGGTTCCTCCGCTTGCAACCATCACTTGACACTCTGGTAATGGATATAGGAAGAAATTCAATTCCTTGGCTATCTTACAATGAGGAAAATTATGGGTACTTCCCGAATCAATCAACACTATTACCTTTTTCTTCTTGATATGCCCTTCTACCTTGATAGTTTGAGGAGTGGTAATTCGAGCCAATGCATTATAAGATATGGTCAGATTCAATTCTTCTTTCTCTAGGGTTTTTTTCTTGGTGTATATCCTCTTCTTTTGATGTTTATTATTCCTTTTCTTCCTCCTCTCCACAACCTATGTAAAATAGTTTCTTCACGACACACTTATGACCTTTAGTGTATTTCCTATCACAACTATAACAAAGCCCTTATGCTCTTTTTTCTTCCAGTTGTTGTGGTGTCAACCTTGTAGGTTGTGGATGGCTAGGGGAAAAAACACTTCCATCTTTATGATTGTGAGTGGTAGGCTTCCTTGTTTCCATATTTTGGCTTTCCATTTTTCTTGCCAACCTAAATTCCTTCTCCAATGAATTGGGTTCCCAAAGGTGAACCTCATGTTGG
>APFE030560806.1:0-19618 GCA_000404065.3 Pinus taeda
GTGCTATAATTAAGGAAACTGAAAAAAACTGCACGAAGCACTTAGAGGGGATCCAAGTCGAATTAGCGGGTGGCCACCAATATCCACTTGGATCATATATATCCTAGACATATCAATGATTGGTAAGATATACAGGTTGAGTTGGAAGGAGAATTTCTAGTCGAAGCCCTAACAATCCTAGATCAGAGAGAAGTAATGTTGTGGAAATGAGTTATCGCATAGGTTAAAGTGTACTGGAGGAACTTTATCCTAGAGGAGGTTACCTAGGGGGATGAAAAGTTCATAAAATAAACTTATCTCAACCTATTTAGTGGAATCGAAAACACCAGGATGATGTTTCACTCAAGGGGGGAAGATGTAATGTGCCCTAGTAACCTTGTAAGTACCGACTTACTGTAATTAAAGGAATATTGTTTTACTTTGTGCGCTAAGAATGCTAAACATTAAAGTAGATATATATATATATATATATATATATATATATATATATATTATATATATATATATATATATGGATGTACATTTAATTTTATTTATTTTTTATGCTATTTGAATAATTATTATGTGTGGACCATGAACAAAATCCTATTGTTAAGCAATGCTAGAGGAATCTCACATCCCAAGCATTTAGCCATTTATGGGTGAGGTGGTTACCTACCCAAGCTCCTCCTTAGAAAGAAAAACTTCCAAAAAAATCCAATATGGTATGAGGAACTTGAGGCAAAAGGACGAGATAAGAAAAACAAATGTCTGAGAAGACACTGTCATGAAGAGGCTCTAGAGCTAGTTAGTCAGTGGAGTCTATCTATCATAGGTACCTATAATACTAGTGTAGCTCTTTATTGTTGTTCGTAGTGTAACCCCCATATCGTTATTGTTGTGCCCCAAAAAATCCCACTATTGTTATTGTTGTGCCCTTACATTATTATTGTTATGTAGGCTCTAATTGTATTGTGACCCTTTAAACTTGTATATGTACAAAGGAGGACTTGTCTTTTGTAATATCCAAGAATTGTTCATTTATGTGAAATAAAGGAGGTTTCCTGCTCGAAGAGGCTATTTATCAAGTCATTAAACTATATTTCTTTCTATTTTTTGAGTTGGTTGCATAACATTTGGTATGAGAGCTTTGGATTCTAGGGTTTCATTGCTTCAAACAGGCCATCTTGGAATTTTGACTATAACTCTTTTTATAAAAGAATTCAAAAGCTAAATTTTTTAGCATGTGGAGATAAAATATTGGTGAACTTTGTGTAAATTTTTTTAGATATTTATTTCCTATATTTTTTGAGATATGGTCAGAATAATTTAGAGTTTTTGCAAGCTCTAAAATTCAATTTCAAACATGTGACCTAGGGAAATTTGTCATAACTTTTTCTTTAACCATCAGATTTGAATTTCATAAAAAGTGACTAAAATTGCATAGACTTTATTTTTTTGTGTATCATTTTTAGGACTGGAAGTCAAAACGGCGATGACACATGGAACTCCGTATACGTTTGCTCTATTGAACTAGTCTATAATCAGGTCATTGTGGGAGACTCAGAATAACTTTCTATTGAAGAATATAGTCTTGGTCAGACTTATGGCCTTGGAAAGAAGACTTGGAGTGTTGGCACAGGACAAAATTTCAGAACTTGAAGATCCAAAATTACATATATACAACAATCTCAATATCAAGCTCGTAAAAAGCAAGAAAAGGTGTGTACTTTTTAAAATTTTGAATAACTTGTATTGGAAAGGATACTACATATGGAGCAATTATTTGATGTACATGATATACTACACACAGAAAAAGTACACATTCCATCTTTATATTTAGAATAAATAGGTTTGTATGGTATAGATGGATTTATTCTCATAAATAAATTATTACTTTAACATCTTTTTCAGAAGAATTAGCATCACATTATGAGGATACAAAGAGCAATACCTTCTTCAGCCAATTTATAAATCTCAAACAAAAGGGTTCAATATGGGAGCACATTGAGGCCTTCCAAAGTTGAATATAAAGGTAAATGATATCCTAGAGGAGCATAGGATTAATGTATTCATAGGGAATTTAAAGGATAACATTCAACATGAGGTTCAATTTTGGGGACTTGATTCATTAGAGAAGGCATTCAGGGTGGAAAGAAAAGTTGAAAGAAAAATTATGGCGACAAGGAAGTCTGCCACTCACAACTATAAAGATTGAAGTGTTGCTACTCCTAACCTCCCATAACCTACAAGGTTGATACCAAAACAACTAGATGAAAAAAAGAGAAAGAGGGATTTGTTACAATTGTGATAACAAATACACTAAGGGTCATAAGTGTGCTGAGAATAAATTATTTTACATAAATTGTGGAGAGGAGGAAGAAAAGGAACTAGAAACATCAAAAGAAGAGAATATACATCAGGAATCGACCCCAAAGAAAGAATAAATGAATCCTATCATATATAGTAATGCATTGGCAGGAATTAACACTCCTCAAACTCTCAATATAGAAGGATTTATCAAGAATAAAATAGTAATAATGTTGATCGATTTTGGTAGCACCCATAGTTTTATTCATTGTAAGATAGTCAAGGAATTGAATTCTTTTCTATATCCAACACCAAATTGTCTAGTGATGGTTGTAAATGAAGGAACTATAAATTTCTTAGGGTAGTGTCATAATATCAATTTAAACATGGGGGAATATATATTGAATATTCCAATGCTTTCCATTCCAATGGAAAATGCTGATGTTGTATTAGGAGTTCAATGGTTACAATATTTAGGGATGATAGTCTTTAATTCTCAAGAATGTTTCTTGAAATTTTCATGGGAAGGAAATGAAATTGAATTAAGGGAAGATAATAAACTCTAATGGCATGACAAAACTTTTGAAGAAAGAACAATATGGCATAATTTCACAATTATGCTCACTAGATGTTCAAAATCAAAATCATATGTTTCTCTAGATCTCCAAAGAATACTGGATAGTCATTCCAAAGTATTTGAAACTCCCAAATGCCTCCCACATATTTGTGATCATGTTCATGATATTCATTTGATTCCAGGAAGCGTTCTTCCAAATATATGACATTACATATATCCTTATGTCCAAAAGAGTGAAATTGAACATATGTTTGCAGAAATGCTAGAGGCATGTATAATTTAACCTAGCCAAATTTCTTTCTCTACTCTAGTAGTATTGGTACACAAGAAGGATTGATAATCGTGTATGTGTCTGGATTATAGGGAGATGAAAAAGATCACTATTAAAGGTAAATTTCCCATTCCTATAGTTGATGAATTGTAATTGGATGAATTCCATGGAGCAATTTATTTCACCAACTTGGATATCTATTGAGGATATCATCAAATTAGAATGAAGATTAAAGATATTTTGAAAACCACATTCAAAACTCATGAAGGTCGTTATGAATTTTTGGTCTTGCCTTTTGGCCTTATTAATGCACCTTCTACATTTCAAGGTTTGATGAATTCCATTTTAGAACCCTTCCTTAGAAAGTGTGTGTTAGTATTTTTTGATGATATATTAATCTAGAAGAAGTCTTGGAGGGATCATTTTCAACATGTTGACAAGGTGCTCAATTTATTGGAGGAGAAACTATTTTTATGGAAAAACCTACAAATGTTTTTTTGGGGTATAGGAGGTGGAATATTTGGGTCATATTGTATCTCATGAGGGTGTTAAGGTATATCCTAACAAAATTAAATCCATCAAGGAATGGAAGATTCCCACAACCCTAAATAATCTTCGAGGATTTCTCGGGTTGAAAATATATTACAAGTTAGTTAAGAATTATGGGAAAATAGCGGAACCTCTAACAACATTACTGAATAAAGATGTATTTTTTTGGACTTCGAGAAATTTGCCAAGCTCTAGTTTTACTTATTTCAGGCTTCGCAAAAACCTTTATGATGGAAAGAGATGCCTCAGGAAATGGAATTTGTGTTTTTTTAATGCAAGAAGGAAGACCCATTTATTTTGAAAGTCATCAAATCAAGGGAAATTATTTACACAAACCTATTGAAGAGAAGGAAATGTTGGAAATACTACATTCCCTAAAGTGATGTCACCATTATCTAATGGGAAGGCACTTCAAGGTAAAAATAAATCATGATAGCCTTAAATACTTTTTGGAATAAACATTATCTTCGGAAGAGAAGAAAAAATGGGTCACTAAGATTTTGAGTCATGATTTTGAAACCATCTACAAAATAGGGAAGAAAAATGTTGTTGCAGATGCACTCTCAAGAAGGGATGAGGATGTGGAAGCATTGCTTTGTTCCATTTTTATTATCCAACCTAAATGGACAACTGAAGAAAGGAAGTAATGGAAGAATGACAAAGAGGTGTGGACACTAATTCAAAAGTTGCAACAAGATCCAAATACATAAGATATATCTATTTGGAAAAATGACTTATTATGATACAAAGATCGCTTATATCTATGTAAGAATTCCCAACTCAAACAAAATATTATTTTGGAATTTCACACCTCTCCTTTAGGAGGGTACTCGGGATTTTTAAAAACATACCACAAGGTCAAGAAGGATTTTTTTTGGAAGGCATTAAATCTAATATTCAAAAGTTTTTGGTAGAATGTTTGGTTTGCCAACGAAATAAAGTTGAAACAATTAAAACCCTTGGTCTTTATCCATTCTAAGTCAACATTGGGAGGAAGTATCAGTGGATCTTATCACATGTTTACCCAAGTCTGAAGGAAATAATGTCATCATGGTGATAGTTGATAGACTTACCAAGTATGCACACTTTATGCATTATCCCATCCTGTTAAATCCAACACAATTTCTACTACATTTATGGAAAGAATTCAAAAGCTACATGGAAACCCAAAGATTATTGTAAGTGAAAAAGATCCCATTTTCACTGGAAATTTTTGGAAGGAATTATTTTCTTGTCTTGTTACTCATAGCTTATAGCTCATCTTATCGTTCTCAATCTGAGAGACAAACTAATATAGTGATCAAAAGTTTGGAAGGATATTTTCGTTGCTTTATATTTGATAAACAAGCATAATGAGTCAAGTGGTTACCTTTGGTTGAATGGCAGTATAACACTTCCTTCCGTATTGCAGCAAAAATTACCCCATTTATGGCACTTTATGGATATCTTCCACCATCCATCACATCATCTTTAAGAGAAAATTCTAAGGTTCAAGTAGTGGAAGATCACATTGAGCATCAACAACAAGTTATCCAAATCTTAAAGGATAACCTCACTTTGGCGCAAAATAAAATGAAAGAACATGCATATCAACATCATAGTGAAATAAGTTTTGATGTAGGTGATTGGGTATCTTAATGGCTACAACTTTACAAACAAATGTCCCTCAAGAAAGCTAAGAAGGATAATAAATTATTACCTAAGTACTATGGTGCTTACAAGGTTCTGCAAATATTGGTACTATGGCATACAAATTGGAGCTTCCTACATCTTATCAAGTACACCTAGTTTTCCATGTTTCATGCTTAAAGAAGGTTATCGGTGACAAGATCCCAGTTGGAAAATATTGCTAGAACTTGATGTGGAAGGAAAAATCATATTCGAGCCTAAAGTAGTCATGGAAACAAGAACATGAAAACTACATAATCGATCAATTTCAGAGTATCTCATTAAGTTGAAGAACTTGTCTGCTGAAGGTTCCACATGGGAGGATGAAAATTTTATACATAAGCATCTAAAAGTAGTCAAGCTTTGAGGACAACATTTTTTCAAGGAGAGGAGCATGTTAGGTCCCTAATATTAGTGTAGCCCCTTATTATTATGTTAGTGTAACCCCCATATTATTATTGTTGTGCCCCATAGAATCCCACTATTGTTATTTTTGTGCCCTTATATTATTATTTTTATGTAGGCTCTGATTAGATTGTGACTCCTTAGACTCTTATATATACAAAGGAGGACTTTTCATTTGTATCATCCAAGACTTACTCATTTATGTGATGTAAAGGAGGTTTCCCCCTTGGAGAGGCTATTTCTTAGGTCATTGATCTATCTTTCCTTCTATTTTGTGAGCTACTTGCATAACAATATGAAGCTTGAATGTTGAGATTGTAAACCTTGGCTAAGTCTAGCTAGGATCAAATAGTGTTGGAAAAAAAGGCCATTCTATATTGATTATTTTTTCTAAAAAACTACTCTGTGGTGTGAAGCAAGCTCAAGGGAGATGTAGTGTTAAAGACTAACTTGATTGATTAGGTGGAGCATTGCATTTCCAAGGGTTTTCTGATCCACTGAAATAAGTAGGATACCAAATGAGTATTTTAAAAGAATGCCTATTTTTGTACTTTATGTCTCAGAATAGCAATAAATCTTAGTGAAGTAATGGTTGGTTTTGGAAAGATATGTATGTCTTGTTACAGAGTGAATAATATAATTTATTGGATTTGGGAAAACTAGGAATTAATCCCGAGTGTTATAATTCAATAAACAGAAGGGTTATTGTGCTTTGATAGGATTTGGGTTAGTTCTTGGTCCCATTGATGGAATCAAAAGCTAGGGAAAAATCCCACATCCTTAGTGCTTAGACCATGGTAACCTAGACCCAAGAAAAAGCATAACTCGGAAAACATGTGAAAAAACTAACTATTCTCATTCCTATATGAATAATGTGAATTTTGGACAAAATGTTGGGGTATGTTGGGTTAGATTTGCGATTGACGCAGTAAACTCACAACCTAAGGGATCAATCCCTTAGAGACCTCCAATATTTGAAACAAAAAGAAAGAAGAAAAAAGAAAGAAACGCACAGGGAAATAAAAACGGCACTAAACTCTAATTAGTAATGGGATTGTGCTTATACTTATGTACATTAAAACATTAAGACAACCTTTACTTAAAGTCATGAAAAAACATAAGATTGAATAACAATACAATTTGAGTAGGTGTAAGTAAATAAAAACAAATCTGAACCAATAAAGTATGTAACTCTACACTATTGAGGAGTTACCATATAAGCACCATGCATGAAGAATAACCAAAAGAACACTGAAAATTAACCCATTAATATTTTTGAACAGAAAGTTATAGTCACAAGAAGGAACGATCATTATCCATACATCCAAGATATTCATACATTATATAATTGATAGTAAATATCTATTCACAGAAAACCCTTTTGACTGATAGGGTTGATTTCCACAAACACTGATAAACTTATCAAGAATCATTGAATACATATGGAAAAGAACACAAAGAATCCAGTATTAACACAACCTTTTTAAAATATGTTGTAATGACACTATATTTGCGAGACAATCAAGTGTGGGTGGAGATTTCCAACTGTACAATCAATTCTAGACAACTATCTAGATATTCACATATACTCTCAGAGTTACAAGGGTTTACATAACTGAAAATAAAGGAATCTCGCTGAGGCACGAGAAAATATTATCCACGTGGCTAGTAGTGAAAAAAACCTTCAAATATGACAACAATAGGGTGTCATAAAACCCCACCAATCTGAATAATCTCCACAAAAAATTTCATAAAAGAAAACCCCTAGGACAACATGCATTTAGAAAACTCAGGTTGAAAGTAGCACATGGAGGAAATAAAAGCCTGTGTAAGCATGAGAAGTAGCTAGAAGGGTTAAGGAAGTCGCACAAGAACAAAATAGGAAATTTATTTGTAGTCACATGTTCACCATACCAAGAATTCAATTAGCCTGTTCTAGGTGTGAAAACGAAAGTAACAATTGCTAGAATTAATACTGTAAAAGAGAATTTGCTATTGTATTCAGACCCTCGTCGCCGTGTAGCCTGCAAGTAGAAAATGACGTCAATATGTAGCAGTATCCCTTAACATAATCACTAGAAACTTAACAAAAGAAGGTAGATTGTTCGTTCTCAAAGAGGTAAGGACCATATCTGCAGTTTAACAATAGAAATGGAGGAACCTCAATTGTAAAACTCCCCAACAAGCCTGTGCGGTGGAGGAACCTACCATATATGTATAAATCCGTAAGTTGTCCAAAACATTATACGCGAGAGAAATGAAGGGTGAAAAATGAGGGGAAGAAGTTTCACTTCAGCTTCCAATGGCAGTTTTCAAGAAAATTTTAAGGATGAAAAATTATATTGAAGTTTAAAAATATTGGGGAATTTCACTAGTCCATAATATGCAAACTATACAATGTTTATTGATATATTTTTAAAATTGTTAAAATTTATAATGATTTTATATATAGTCTCTATATAATGTTGGAGATTTTTAAAATAAAACAATTTTATATTTTGCATTGCAGATTACTGTGGTGTTGTTTTTGGAAGGAGCTCGGATTCTCCACAGTGTTCATATTTTATGGTCGACGTTTCGAGTCTGAACCTAGACTCATCATATTGTAAAATTTGGGGGCGAGTAATTTTTATTAAAAATGGAAATTGTCTAATTTTTTTTGTAAAAAGATCATGGAATATTGACTTAATTGCAATATTAACCCTTAAAATTTTCCATAAAAACCTACATGATCAAGCTCATGGTGAAAAAACCCTTAAATACCAAAACCCTAATACCGTACAATGATGCCGAGAATAGCATCGAGAGTGGAGGGTAACTTTTCCAACCACCCTTCCCCTTGTGAACCATCGATTTCATTTCAATGAATCAAAACTATTGATCGGACATCACACTACTTCTGAGCAATTTGAGTGAAAATTAAAACTTTGCAGGAAATTATTAAAGTTTGTAAACATTGAAATTTGTAAAGGATAGTCCAAGTGACTATTTTTACTTGATGAAAGTCAAATAATTGCAATGTAGATAAACATAGTTAATATCTGCAAATTAGCTTATAATCTTTTAGTATGATAATAATTTTTTAGGTTGTTGGGGATCTTATAAGTTATTTGAAACTTCACTTTCATCAGAATTAATCTCAACTTTTAGTCCAATTCAAAATCACCATATTGCATTGTATCTACCAAAAGATGCGAGGGATCACATTTAATTTCATTGTAAAATAGGTTTTTCTTCTAAAAATATTTGACCCCTCTAGGCTCTTGGTAGATCATGAGTTAACATGGATCTATGCTAGTTTATATATAAATAATACTTATTACTTTTTGTTTTTTCTTCTAAAGATATTTGACCCCTTTAGGCTCTTGGTAGATCATGAGTTAACATGGATCTATGCTAGTTTATATATAAATAATACTTATTACTTTTTTCTTTGAGAAAATTTAACTCATACAAACATTTTTAACTATGATATCAATTTACTTAATTTATATATTTGGAATACTAATTATTTTTTAGTATGATAAAATTTACGGCACACCAACTTAACTTTTTCATGCAACTTTTTAGTTTTGTAAGTATTCTAATTTCACTTAACATTTCACATGTAATAATAGTTGATTTGTGATTTATTAGTTTCACATTTTAGAAAATAATCTTATATGATTTTTTTATATTATAGACAAAACCTAACTAATTGGAAAGAGGAATGGAGTGCTGATAGGATTTATAGTTTGTTCAGTTTATTGTCCCAATGTAAAGCAAGGCCGAATTTACAGAAAAATAATCTCATTCTTTACTATAGATTAAACATTATATAGGTTTTTTTTTTTGAAAACAAAACATGCCTTAATTAAAGTTTTCATAAAAAACTAAACAAACCTTATACTCTTTTTTGTTTACCTAATTTGTCTATACATAATTTCTGTTTATAATTAACGATATTTATTTATATATATATATTAAAAATTAATTTAACAACATATTCCATATATATGGTATTTTTTATTAAAAAATATTTAACAACACATTAATATTATTTTTTTGATTAACCCCATATTGTTATAATATTACCTGACATCTCTCATATTCTTTAATTTTATATTAATTAACCCACACATATTTAAAACAAAATTAATTTCTCACTAAGCGTTTCTCCAGCCCACAACAACAATAATAAATAAAAGAAAAACAATAAATCCTAATCGTAAACCATCAAAGATCCACGATAAACTTTAAACTTTCCGAAGTTTCAATATCTCATATCTGCATGTGATAACATATTTACTTCAATTGCAGTACAAAATAGTATCCCTTTCTCTACAATTCTTTCGGAGAAACTCTATTTTTCTGGATATCCTTCAACTTTTTTAATTTCTATCCACTTGCTCTTCTCATTTATTTTTCTTGTGGTTAATTTCTATCCACTTGCTCTTCTCTTTTCTTTTTGTTGTGGTCCCTCATTAATTTTTCGTTCGTGGAATTCTTTTATAATCTTTTTGTATTCTTTTCTTTTTCTTGAATTTTTCGTTCGTGGATTCTTTTATAATCTTTTTGTAGTCCTTCAATTTTTTGTCCGTGGAATTTTTTTTTATAATCTTTTTATTCGTAATGTTTTTTTAACACCGATTTTAAATTATTAATTGGGTTACTCTCCAATTCAGTATAAAAGGCCTATAACATCTATAAACATAAAATAAAATAAACTAAAAAAATATTAAAAAAAATTCTCATAGTTTTGGATAGATTTTCATAACATACTGTTTTAATGTTATAATTTTTATTTCTAGCAATATACGTTTTTTATTTATTTCATTAAAAAGTATTATAATAATTATATAATTAATTGTATGATTAATTTTTCCCGAGCATCTTTCATTCTACACAGATCTGGACTAAACTCCGCCAATTTTAATCAGTGGTACCTTTTCCAAAGACCATAACCAAATAAGAAAAGGGCAGTGCAGTGCAGGCACAAGATGCCAACATATCAACCACAAGACTTGTCCCTCATATCTGCTTCTCCGGGATAAAATATTATTTGCGAGGCACCCCTTCAAACAATTAATTTAATGGCATACATCTCCATTCTCTTTCCACGTGACGGGCTTTGAACCCACGCTGCATTACATACTACGGCTTCTTTGTACTGGTTTAGCCTTATGCACTCCAACTGTACAGACATGGACATATGTATATATAGTAATTTCACTTCTATTTATAATTTAACGCCTGAATGAGATACGCCAGAGTTATTTTCAGTGGATTAAAAAACTGTTTTAAATAATAAATCTAGATTTTATTTCAAAATCTTCCACTTGATTTTGGTACGGGAAAGTCCAAAAATCTTTAGCATTTTAAAAATTAACTTATATAATTTTCATTTGGTGAAATTGCCATCACAACTCTAATTTTCGAACGAAACTACAAAATACCATATTCAAACACAAATTTAAAAAGCAAAACTCATAAAATATATTAAAAAAAACAAAAATATATACCATATGTATGTCAATTGATTTATTTTAAATTTAAGACAGTGACTTTAATTTGGTTTGAAAGTAGGTCTCCATTTAGTGTGGGGAAAATAAGAAAGGAGTAAAGACAAGCAGCTTTATCGTGGTAGCCATGTTACAGAACATTTGTCGAACCTGAACATATATTGCTGTACAATATTGACCACCTGAACTGTGGGGACCCCAAGCAATAATAATTGATAAAGAATGAACGTAAGGTGTGCTGTCCAAAATCATAAAGATCAATTTCCATCCAACGGGTATTCCGACGGAAGCGCCGTTTGTTGGGTTAGAGGACAAGAAACAATTTACGAAAGCAAAAGATGATAACGTAGGCTTATAAACAAGGAGTAGTACATTATCTTCTTATAGTCAATCATGGCACATTCAATAATTTTCTGAATGCTGCAACCACCCAATATGGAAAGCGGTTGAAGCTTTTGGAAAAATGAATGAACAAACGCATCTCAGTGTATGAGAATGTAGTAGTCCGAGGGAATTGTCTTTACAGTTAAAAGTGGTAGGAATCTAGGTAAAATATTTTTACAGACAATGTTTTAAAATAATGTTTTTGATAGCCGATATGGATTCAGCGCCATCAAAACCATCTAGGACACATAAAAGTATGAATTTTGACAGTTTTTACTTGGATTTACAAAAATCTTTTAGTGTTTTTTCAAAATATGGCTTGAATTTCCATAACTTTAAGGGGAAAAAGCATAATTTTTAGGCTAAGGCTATGAGAATTGCTTACATAAAAATGGTAAAAAGTTAAAATCAATAAATCAATATGGTAAAGAAAAGTGGAATAAAAGTAATTTTTTAGAATGTTTTTTAATTGATGCATAACCTGCAATCTTTAGTTGTTTTTAGATGCTTCTTGGTCTTGAGTAGTTAACAAGTTAAAGCTTTTTGAAAAATAAATGAACCCAAAGAAAAGTGGAATAAAAGAAATATTTTATAATGTCTTTTTTTTTAATAGTGGGAAAACTTATCATAATTTAGTTGTCAAACCCACATTGGGGACAACCATTATTGGTTGTTATTGTTTAATGCAGGTGGTTTCAGTACTGTTATTCAAAGAATGCATAACTTTACATTCTTTAGACGCTGTCTGATACTTCTGGGTCTTGAACTGTTAACTTCTTAAAGTTTTTTGAAAAATTAATTAACCCATTGCATTGTATGATAGTTGCTTAGTATTAATACAGAAATGAGTTATATTACTTGACTTTCTTCTTTACGGAAAAAATCAAAATCAAATCAATATGGTTAAGAAAAATAAAGTAAACACAATTGTCTAGGATATATCTTTTTCATACTTTATGAAAATTTATAGTAACTTATTTGTGATATTATAACTGGTTGTAATAGAGAAATACAGACTCACTCGTCACTATTAATAAAAAATATTTTATATATGAATTCAATTTTTAAATTATTCAAAAATATATATATATTATATATATATTCAATTTTTTAATTTTTATTTTTATTTATTATCGGATAGCGTACCTATTTTAACCTCTGGATATGAGTTTCCAGATTTTTTATTTTTTTTTTTAATGAGTAAGCATTTAATCTGCTGAATATTTTTCATCCTGTAAGCTGATTGACCGTTGTGAACGGTCGTGATTTCACAAAGGGTTAGCGAAGGGTTGCCTCTTGCGTCTTACATTTAATTTAGTTAATTTTTCTTTGATTAAGTTTTGGGTATCACACTTGTCACCCTGTAACCGTGTAGTACCTGCGTTTACGCCCATCATAATCAGTTGACATCCTTCACTCTCCGACAACCGTAATTATTCTTTGTTTTACTTTTATTGTTTTATTATTTGGTTATATTTATGTTTTACATTTATGTTTTAAGTTTTACTAGGTTTATTTGCTATAAGTTTTTTTAATTTATTTTTTTAGTTTTATTAGGTTTATTTGTTATAATTATAATTATAATTATATATTATTTTTTTTTTAATTTAAATTTTTGTGATTCATATTAAATTTTGGACATGTTTTTGGTAATAATTATATCATAATTTGTAGTTACTAACTAATACTTATAATTTAAAATCAAGATAAAATAAAGAACCAAATCGTGATTTAGTTTTTCATTAAGATAAACCACAATTAATAGTTCAAAATGAGTTAACATACCTACAAAGATTATTGCCAAAAACATCTCTCAAAAGTTTTATTGTTTTAGATTTAATTTGTGTTATATTTATTTTTATGTTTACGTTTTATTGTGATGTATTAAATTTTATTTGTGTTAGGTTTATTTGTTATATGTTTTACCTCTATTGTTTTATGCTATACTTGTTTTATATTCATGTTTTACGTTTAAGTTTATGTTATAAGTTTTATTTGTTTGAGGATTATTTGTTATAGGATTTATGATATATTTACTTTAGTTTTAAGGTTTATTTATTTTAGGTTAGGTTTTAGGTTTAGTTGTACTTTTAATATTTACTTTAGATTTTAGCATTAGGTTTTATTCGTTTAGGATTTTTAGATAATGCTACATTATAATTAATTTTTATTAGGACTTTAATGTAAATAATAATTGTTTTTCATGCATAATTTAAATTCCTATAATAATATTAGGTTTATTTTTTATATAAATTATGAGTATATTATAATTTTTATATAATATGAGATTTATGTTATTAATATAATATTATATTATGGGTTTTTAGTAGGTTAATTATATAAATTTACTATTATAAATTTAGGTTTTATTTGTATTTTTATGTAATATTAAGTTTATAATATTAGATTTATCGTACTAATTTATATATAATATTATTATTAATAATATTTCTAGTGAAAATATGGATAAGAGTAATTATAAGTAATTAACATTAGTAATTATAATACTTGGTATTAATATGGTATTACAATAATAATATTAAATTAATGATAAGATATATATATTTTAAATGTAATAATAATATTATGATCAATTATGGTTAATTATGATTAATCAAGATAAATTATGATTAATTAAGGTAAATTATAATCAACATTCTTGAATGATCGAATATAATTAGAGTGATCAATCATTGTCCATGATGATGTTGAATTAAGATTTTTGTGGTTAGAATGATTAATCATGCACAATTATAACATAAATATATTATTAATGTAATAATAATATTTATGGTCAACCATGGTTAACATCAATCAATCATGTTGGTCAATTGAGATCTTTATGGTTAACATGGTTGAACATGTTCAACCAAGGTTAAGCATGCTCCACCATGATCAACCTTCCTAAACCTCTTTGTTAATTATGTGATTTAAATATTTTTTATTAGGATGATATAATATTAAAATTTTAAATATATATTAAATTATATTAATCCTATGGGTTTTAATTGGATTAATTTAATATTCATTTATTAATATTATGATCTAATTGTTTTATAACATTATAATATTTACTGTTTATAACCATAAAAACCCAAGTCCTTAATATTAGAAACCCAAAAGAATTTATAATTAGTCATATTAATTTGTAAAGATTGTGTTAAATATTAATTTATTTAAGAATTAAGAATTATTTAATTTATTTAATTATTTGATAATCATTACATAAATGTTATTATATATATATATATATATATATATATAATATTAATATATATATATATATATATATATATATTATATATATTATATATATATATATCATATATATATATATATATATATATTTGCTGAAGCCAAGAGTCGTACCTTCTATTTCATTAAATCTAAAAACATCTTACATAAAATACAACATTCCCAAAGGAACTGTGGGACAAAGAGAAAACTATCTACTAACAGCTGAGCACACCGAGCTAATGGCTTAAACACTGAGCCACGGTCCCTCAAAAAACTACAATATCCACGAAATACAGGAAAAGCCAGAAAAATTCAAATAATTTAAATTTAGTATCGGACCCGAAGAGGAATTAAGGACCAAACTAAAAGGATTTCAGGTCCTTATGGGGGGATATCCTTTGAGCATGTAGACCGCGCAAAATCCATAGATTCCCACCATGGCGTGAAACAAGGCTCGGAGATATTCTTCCCTCAAATCATCACCATTTTCCTTAACCGTCGATCTTCCTCGCCAGATCCAACGGTGGAGGATAATAATGCAGTACCTAGTAGCCTGACGATTAACCACACAATAACCATCCAGGACCCACCAACATGCTTGCTTGTTCCTGACCGTAGATCCGTCTTGCATGATCTAACGGATGAGGAGCATATTGCACGAGCCTAACACACCGATAATTACCACGCAATGAGGGCGGTATTCCTTCCACCTCCTATGCCACGTGTTGCTTGGTGAGTGGAATTGCTCCCAACTCATCAAAACCGCTTCCAGCTTGAAGGGCATGCGATGGACGATAAACCACCCCGCAAGCGGTATTGCTACTAGAGAAAGGAAAACCGGGGTTCAAGGCAACCAGGAAAGCCAGAATTCTAGTCCCACGCATCATCCCATCTCCGTAGGCACCTAAACCAATGTCATATGAAAATCCATCTATCCGACCTACCATCCGAAGAACGGTTTCTCCTCAGCAACTTCCACTTGAAACTTCTGTGTTCATACTATTGAGGGTTGAGGAGGCTGACAGTGACCTGCATCCCCATAATGTTCTTACTTCGGAAAAAATACTTCATAAGGAATCCAAATCAACTAGACCCCACTTCTGTGTCTTTGTTTCGAAACACCATTATGTCCTCATCCGCCTGGTTGTGACATTGCACATTTAATCTATTATAGGGCATCTCAGGCCAACTTATCACGACCTTGCTTGTGGTACAAAGCACACCTTGATTGGCCAAGATGTCTGCCAATTTATTGGTTGTCCTACGCACATGGTCAAACCTCATAGTACGTAAGCAACAAAGATGAAGCTGAACCCTTTGAAAGACATGGAGTAGCCTCCATTAATTTGAGAAATTTTTTGGCTTCGTGCCATAGCTGATTCTCTTGACCGCATTTATGATTAACTCTAGATGAGCCTCGGAAATAAAATTCTGGAGATTATCTTACTTCAAGAATTATAAACATTGCTCAAGAGCCATTAATTCCACGATATTGTTAGTGGTTCTTACCAAATGGCAATGGAAAACGAAAAATAGACAACCGTTTTCATCCCTTAACACCCCTCCAAAGCCAGCAATACCTGGGTTATCTTTGGAAGCCCCATCAATGTTGTATTTCAAAAAACCCTAAGGGGGAGGATGCCAATAAACTTACTTAGTATCCATTTTTAAAACCTTCCTGTCCAGTCCCTGTGGAATAAGCCCTTGCATTCCAAACTTAAGAAGTATCTGGGTTTCATCTTTTGAAGGTGGATTTTTAGGGGAAATTCGCACTACGGTACTTACCGTCTCCTTAAGTTGTCTTAAGATTTGCTCAAAAAGGCGTTGAGAGGAACTTTTTTCATTCTTAAAGATTCCGTTGTTCCTTTCTTTCCATACAGTCGATATTATGAAGCTTGGCATTAAAGCCTAGCTGGAGCCAAGAAATTCATAATCTGAGAAGTTGTGTCTCCAATTTTTTAGGGTATTGATGATGCTTCCTTTGTCCCTGTCTGTTTGCTAGAAAATAGTGGCAAAAGAATCCCACAACCATGAGGTGAAAATGCAATTATTGAGAAGGTGCTCCATTATTTCCTCATATGCTTCACAAAGCTGGCATCTAGAAGGACCCAGAACACCCCTATTCAAATGTTATCCCAAGTCAGAATTTTCTTATGATGAACCAACCACATGAAGAGTTTGATATTCATCCATCCTCGATGTTTCCATAGATTCTGCCAAACCCTGTCTGGTACATTGGAATACAGCTCAAGGAGTATGCGTTTTTCCTCCTTAAGATTGAAGGTGCCTTCATTATTGTAGCCCCATCTAAGTTGGTCATGCCCCCCTATCACTAATATTTTCCTTTGTTCAAACATTGTTAGAAGTGCCTCTGCTTTAGCTTTTAGTGGGCTGTCTTCCTTATGATCCATATTCTTCCAAGTTCTCCATTTTCCTTCACTATTAGTTTGATCCCAAAAATATTTTACCTTAAATAACCCTTTGGTGTCTGTTTCTTTCTTGAGGTCCAAAATGTCCTCTCTTAACACTATAGATTCTTGTTGCAATCTATCCTCCCAAAACAATGCAAGATCACCATCTCTGATTTCCTACAAGCTGTTTTTTTTTGTACTAATCCTCTATTCCCCCAGGCCTTGTTCCAGATGTGTGAGCCCTTTATGATGCCAGACATCCTTATGTGATCATTATCCTGCCAAGTGCTGGCATATTTTCCTTTCCAGATACTAGCCCACTGTGCCTTTGGGTCTTTTACCCAACGCCACCATAATTTCACCCCTAAAACTTTACTTAGTGCTTCTGGATCATCTAATCTAAGACCCATATGTCTTTTAGGTTTGAAAATCTTCTCCCACGTTACCAAGGCCCACTTATTTCTTTCCTCCCCCTTACCCCAAAGAAAGTCTCTTTGAATGGATCAGGGTTGATAGCATGAAGACGGGGATTGATTGGAGAACAACTTTTGTAAGCACTAACTGACCAGCCAAGTTTAAAGACCTAATGGTCCATTTCCTAATTTTATCCTGCATCTTATTAATCACGAACTCCCAAATGCTCTTGTGCAAAGGTTTATCAGTTAGAGGAACTCCCAAATATTTGGAGGGAAGGACATCCCTTTGAAATCCTAGAATTCTGGAGATATTTCTTTGAATAGAAATATTGGTATTAAAGAAAAAAATCTTAGATTTGGAGAGATTAACTTCCATACTTGTAGCCATGGCAAAGTCAGACAGTATGTGTTTGTACACTAGTGTTTCTTTGAACATGGGGATTCCCTGCAACATAGTATCATCAACAAATTGTTGATGGGTCAAAGCCTAACTAGTCTCAGAAAGTTGGAGGCCTTTGATATTACCAACTTCTTTCGCATGCTTGATAGATTGACCAAGTCCTTCCATCATGAGGATGAAGAGAAAGGGAGAGAGTAGATCACCTTGCTTGAGGCCTTTGGAAAGAGTAAAAGTCTTGGATGGAGAACCATTAAGCATAATTGAAAAGCTGGAAGAAGTTACCAAGGCCATGACCCATCTTACCCAGTTATGATCAAACCCAAAAGCAATAGGGACCCTCTTGATATAGGTCCAATTCAACTTATCGTAAGCTTTGGCTAGGTCCAACTGCATAATCATACCAACCTTCCTATTGCTTATTAATGAGTGCACCCCCTCATGTGCTTGAATGATGTTATTGAGAATTTTTCTGCCCTCCACATAACTAGATTGCTCCACAAAAACTAGAGTAGGAAGAAGTGGTTTGAGTCTGTTAGCAACAACCTTGGATATTATCTTATATACCACATTGCACAAGGCTATGGGTCTAAACCTATCTGGAGTATGAGCATTGTCCTATTTAGGGATCAGGGAGATGAAGGAAGTATTGAGCACCTTCAAAATAGTTCTCTTCAACCTGGAATCCTCCACTACATTCATAATATCCTATTTAACAATATTCCAGCAAGATTTAAAGAAATCCACATTAAAACCATTAGGGCTTGGTGCTTTACCATTCTACATTTCTTTGATGACCTCACTAACCTCCTCTTCAGTCGCTGACCTATTAAGATTGAAATTATCCTCTCTAATGACCAGTCCAGGAGTATGCCCTGTTAAATCCTTGATAAAATGCTCTCTATCTGAAATGGTTTCCTGTGCTATCCCATGAAAGTGCTGAACTAACACATATTCTATATCTCCATGAGAATTAAGAAGATGACCTCCCTTGTCCTTGATCGAAGAGATCCTATTATGCGATCTATTCGCTATGATTGATCTGTGGAAAAATCTAGTGTTACACTCCCCTTCTTTCAGCCATTGAACTCCAAATTTTTGTCTCCAAAATATTTCCTCTTGTTTACATAAATTCTCCCAGTCTTGATGGTGTTCGTGACTTGATCATTTCTAACTTTATCAAAACCCTCTGTGATAAGGGTTTGATTGAGTTCCCGCATTTTATCTTCAATAGCTTTTTTCAATGCAAAAATTTTGCCAAATTCATTCTTGTTCCAATCTTTAAGTCTCAGCTTGATGTGCTTTAGTCTTTTGTGTAGCTGGAACATTCTTGTGCGCTGAATATGCAAATCTTCTATCCACCATTTTGCAATGTTGCTGATGAAATCTAGGTGGGTGACAGGGAAAATTTTAAGAACCCCCCCTAAATTTATAAGTATAATATATGGGTGAATCTCCATGGTATATAGGAAAAATGGAAGGCGATTTTATCAATAATATAATATGTATATAT
>APFE030560806.1:30859-42970 GCA_000404065.3 Pinus taeda
ATGAAAATTTTATTTTATTTTATTTTTATGCTATTCCAATAATTATTATGCATGGACCATGAACACAATCCTATTGTTAAGAAATGCTAGAGGAATCTCACATCCCAAGTATTTAGACATTTATGGGTGAGGTGGTTACCTACCCAAGCTCTTGCTTAGAAAGAAAAACTTCCAAAAAAATCCAATATGGTATGAGGAACTTGATGCAGAAAGACGGGAGAAGAAAAACAAATGCTTGAGAAGACACTGTCATGAAGAGGCTCTAGATCTAGTTAGCCAGTGGAGTCCATCTATCATAAGTACCTGTACTATTAGTGTAACCCCTTTTTTTGTTCTTAGTGTAACCCCCATATCGTTATTTTTGTGCACCATAAAATCCCATTATTGTTATTGTTGTGCCCTTACATTATTATTGTTGTGTAGGCTCTGATTGTATTGTGACCCCTTAAACTCATATATGTACAAAGGAGGACTTGTCTTTTGTATCATCCAAGAATTGTTCATTTATGTGAAATAGAGGAGGTTTCCCCTCAAAGAGGCTATTTATCAAGTCATTAATCTATCTTTTTTTCTATTTTTTGAGTTGGTTACATAACATTTGGTATGAGAGCTTTGGATTCTAGGGTTTCATTGCTTCAAACAGGCCATCTTGGAATTTTCACTATAACTCTTTTTATAAAAGAATTCAAAAGCTAAAATTTTGAGCATGCGGAGATAAAATATTCGTGAAATTTGTGTAAAAAATTTAGATATTTATTTCCTATATTTTCTGTGATATGGTCGGAATAATTTAGGGTTTTTGCAAGCTCTAAAATTCAATTTCAAACATGTGACCTAGGGAAAATCGTCATAACTTTTTCTTTAACCATTAGATTTGAATTTCATAAAAAGTCAGTAAAATTGCATAGACTTTATTTTTTTGTGTATCATTTTTAGGACCGAAAGTCAAAACGGCGACGACACATGGTACTCTGTACAAGTTTGCTCTATTGAACTAGTCTATAATCACATCATTGTGGGAGACTGGGAACAACTTTCTATTGAAGAATACAGTCTTGGTCAGACTTATGGCCTTGGAAAGAAGGCTTGGAGGGTTGTCACAGGATAAAATTTCAGAACTTGAAGATCCAAAATTACATATATACAACAATCTCAATATTGAGCTCGTAAAAAGCAAGAAAGGTGTGTATTTTTTAAAATTTTGAATAACTTGTATTTGAAAAGATACTAAATTTGGAGAAATTATTTGATGTACATGATATACCACACACAGAAAAGGTACACATTCCATATTTATATTTAGAACAAATCGGTTTGTATGGTATAGATGGATTTATTCTCATAAATAAATTATTAATTGGAGAATTTTTTCGGAAGAATTAGCATCACATTATGAGGATACAAATAGAAATACCTTCTTCAGAAAATTTATAAATCTCAAACAAAAAGGTTCAATATGAGAGCACATTGAGGCCTTCCAAAGTTGAATATAAAGGTAAATGATATTCTAGAGGAGCATATGATTGATGTATTCATAGGGAATTTAAAAGATAACATCCAACATGAGGTTCACCTTTGGGGAATTGATTCATTAGAGAAGGCATTCAAGGTGGAAAGAAAAGTTGAAAGAAAAATTATGGCGACAAGGAAGTCTGCCACTCACAACTATAAAGATTGAAGTGTTGCTACTCCTAACCTTCCATAACCTACAAGGTTGGTACCAAAACAAATAGAGGAAAAAAAGAGAAAGAGGGATTTTTTGCAATTGTGATAACAAATACACTAAGGGTCATAAGTGTGCTGAGAAGAAATTATTTTACATAAATTGTGGAGAGGAGGAAGAAAAGGAACTAGAAACATCAAAAGAAGAGAATATACACTAGGAATCGACCCCACATAAATAATAAATGAATCCTATCATATATTGTAATGCATTGGAAGGAATTAACACTCCTCAAACTCTCAAGATAGAAGGATTTATCAAGAATAAAATAGTAATAATGTTGATCGATTCTGGTAGTACCCATAGTTTTATTCATTGTAAGATAGTCAAGGAATTGAATTCTTTTCTATATCCAACACCAAATTCTCTAATGATGGTTGTAAATGTAGGAACTATAAATTTCTTAGGGCAGTGTCATAATATCAATTTAAACACGGGGGAATATATATTGAATATTCCAATGCTTTCCATTCCAATGGACGATGCTGATGTTGTATTATGAGTTCAATGGTTACAATCTTTAGGGATGATAGTCTTTAATTTTCAAGAATGTTTCTTGAAATTTTCATGGGAAGGAAATGAAATTGAATTAAGGGAAGATAATCAACTCTAATGGCATGAAAAAACTTTTGAAGAAAGAACAATATGGCATAATTTCACAATTATGCTCACTAGATGTTCAAAATCAAAATCATATGTTTCTCTAGATCTCCAAAGAATACTAGACAGCCATTCCAAGGTATTTGATACTCCCAAATTCCTCCCACATATTTGTGATCATGGTCATGATATTCTCTTGATTCGAGGAAGCGTTCTTCCAAATTTCAGACATTACAGATATCCTTATGCCCAAAAGAGTGAAATTGAACATATGTTTGCAAAAATGCTATAGGCATGTATAATTCAACCTAGCCAAATTTCTTTCTCTACTCTAGTAGTATTGGTACACAAGAAGGATGGATCATCGTGTATGTGTCTGGATTATAGGGAGATGAACAAGCTCACTATTAAAGGTAAATTTCCCATTGCTATAATTGATGAATTGTAATTGGATGAATTCCATGGAGAAATTTATTTCACCAACTTGGATATTCATTGAGGATATCATCAAATTAGAATGAAGACTAAAGATATTCTAAAAACCACATTCAAAAGTCATGAAGGTCATTACGAGTTTTTGGTCTTGCCTTTTGGCCTTATTCATGCACCTTCTACATTTCAAGGTTTGATGAATTCCATTTTAGAACCCTTCCTTAGAAAGTGTGTGTTAGTATTTTTTGATGATACACTAATCTACAAAAGTCTTGGAGGGATCATTTTCAACATGTTCGCAAGGTGCTTAAATTATTGGAGGAGAAACTATTGTATGGAAAAACCTCCAAATGTTTTTTTTCGGTATAGGAGGAGGAATATTTGGGTCATATTGTATCTCATGAGGGTGTTAAGGTATATCCTAACAAAATTAATTCCGTCAAGGAATGGAAGATTCCCACAACCCTAAATAATATTTGAGGATTTCTCAGGTTGACAAGGTATTGCAAGTTTGTTAAGAATTATGGGAAAATAGCAGCACCTCTAACAACATTACTGAATAAAGATGTATTTTTTTGGACTCCAAGCAATGTGCCAAGCTTTGGTTTTAGTTACTTTGGGCTTCACAAAAACCTGTATGGTGGAAAGATACGCCTCAGGAAATGGAATTTGTGTTTTTCTAATGCAAGAAGGAAGACCCATTTATTTTGAAAGTCATCAAATCAAGGAAAAGTATTTACACAAAGCTATTGAAGAGAAGGAAATGTTGGAAATACTACATGCCCTAAAGCAATGTCACCATTATCTAATGGGAAGGCACTTCAAGGTAAAAAAAAATCATGATAGCCTTAAATACTTTTTGGAATAAACATTATCTTCAAAAGAAAAGAAAAAATGGGTCATTAAGATTTTAAGTCATGACTTTGAAACCATCTACAAAAAAGGGAAGAAAAATGTTGTTGTAGATGCACTCTGAAGAAGGGAAGAGGATGTGGAAGCATTGCTCTATTCCATTTTTATTATCCAACCTAAATGGACAACTGAAGAAAGGGAGTAGTGGAAGAATGACAAAGAGGTGTGGACACTCATTCAAAATTTGCAACAAGATACAAATACATAAAATATATCTATATGGAAAAATGACTCATTATGGTACAAAGATTGCTTATATCTATGTAAGAATTCCCAACTCAAACAAAAGATTATTTTGGAATTTCACACCTCTCCTTTAGGAGGGTACTTGTGATTTTTAAAAACATACCACAAGGTCAAGAAGGATTTTTTTTGGAAGGCATTAAATATGATATTCAAAAGTTTGTGGTAGAATGTTTGGTTTGCCAACAAAATAAAGTTGAAACAATTAAAACCCTTGGTTTGTTACAACCTTTATCCATTCTAAGTCAACGTTGGGAGGAGGTCTCAATGGACCTTATCACATGTTTACCCAAGTTTGAATGAAATAGTTTGAAGGAAATAATGTATCATGGTGGTAGTTGATAGACTTACCAAGTATGCACACTTTATGCATTATCCCATCCTATTAAATCCAACACAATTTCTACTAAATTTATGGAAAGAATTCAAAAACTACATGGAAACCCAAAGATTATTGTAAGTGACAGAGATCCCTTTTTCACTGGAAATTTTTGGAAGGAATTATTTTCTTGTCTTGTTACTCATAGCTCATAGCTCATGTTATCATTCTCAATCTAACAGACAAACTAATATAGTGATCAAATGTTTGGAAGGATATCTTCGTTGCTTTATATCTGATAAACAAAGATAATGAGTCAAGTGGTTACCTTTGGTTGAATGGCGGTATAACACTTCCTTCCATACTGCAGCGAAATTTACCCCATTTATAACACTTTATGGATATCTTCCACCATCCATCACATCATCTTTAAGAGAAAATTCTAAGGTTCAAGTAGTGGAAGATCAAATCGAGCATCAACAACAAGTTATCCAAATCTTAAAGGATAACCTCACTTTGGTGCAAAATCAAATGAAACAACAGGCATATCAACATCATAGAAAAATAAGTTTTGATGTAGGTGATTGGGTATCTTAACACCTACAACTTTACAAACAAATGTCCCTCAAGAAAGCTAAGAAGCATAATAAATTATTACCTTAGTACTATGGTGCTTACAAGGTTTTCCAAATATTGGTATTATGCATACAAACTGGAGCTTCCTGCATCTTCTCGAGTACACCCCATTTTCTATGTGTTCATGCTTAAAGAAGGTTATTGGTGACAAGATTCCAGTTGAAAAAATATTGCTAGAACTTGATGTGGAAGGAAAAATCATATTGGAGCTTGAAGCAGTCATGGAAACAAGAACCCAAAAACTGTAGAATCGATCAATTTCAGAGTATCTCATTAAGTTGAAGAACTTATCTGCTGAAGTTTCCACATGGGAGGATAAATTTTTTATACAGAAGCATCTAAAAGTAGTCAAGCTTTGAGGACAACAATTTTTTTAAGGAGAGGGGCACGTTAGGTCCCTAATACTAGTGTAGCCCCTTATTATATTGTTAGTGTAACCCCCATTTTATTATTTTTCTACCCCATAGAATCCCACTATTGTTATTTTTGTGCCCTTATATTATTATTGTTATGTAGGCTCTTATTAGATTGTGACTCCTTAGACTCCTATATATACAAAGGAGGACTTTTCATTTGTATCATCCAAGAATTACTCATTTATGTGATGTAAAGGAGGTTTCCCCCTCGAAGAGGCTATTTCTTAGGTCATTGATCTATCTTTCCTTCTATTTTGTGAGCTACTTGCATAACAATATGAAGCTTGAATGCTAAGATTGTAAACCTTGGCTAAGTCTGGCTAGGTTCAAATAGTGTTGGAAAAAAGGCTATTCTATATTGATTATTTTTTCTAAAAAACTACTCTGGGGTGTGAAGCAAGCTCAGGGGAGATGCAATGTTAAATAATAACTTGATTGATTAGGTGGAGCATTGTGTTTCCAAGGGTTTTGTGGTCTAATGAAATAAGCAAGAAAAAAAAAAGATTATTTTAAATGAATACCTATTTTTGTACTTTATGTCTCAGAATAGTAATAAAGCTTAGTGAAGTAATGGCTGATTTGGAAAATATATGTATGTCTTGTTACAAAGTGATTAACATAATTTATCAGATTTGGGAAAACTAGGAAATTAATCTTGAGTGTTATAATTCAATAAACAGAAGGGTTATTATGCTATGATAGGATTTGGGTTGGTTCTTGGTCCTGTTGATGGAATAAAAAATAGGGAAAAATCCTACATCCTCAGTGCTTAGACCACGATAAGCTAAACCCAAGAAAAAGCATAATTGGGAAAACATGTGAAAAAACTAACTATTCTCATTCTTGTATGAACAATGTCAATTTTGGATGGAATGCTGGAGTATGTTGGGTTAGATTCTAGATCGAGCCAGTAAATTGACAACCTAAGGGATCAATCCTGTAGTGACCTCCAATATTTGAAACAAAAAGAAAGAAGAAAAAAAAGAAACACACAGGGAAATAAAAACAGTACTGAACTCTACTTAGTAATGGGATTGTGCTTATACTTATGTACGTTAAAACATTAAGACAAGCTTTACTTAAAGTCATTAAAGAACATAAGGTTGAATAACAATATAATTTGAGCAGGTCTAAGTAAATAAAAACAAATCTGAATCAATAAAGTATGTAAATCTATACTATTCAGGAGTTACCCATATAAGCACCATACATGAAGAATAATCAATAGAGCACTCAGAATTAACCCATTAAAATTTTTGAATAAAAGGTTATAATCACAAGAAGGAACTGTCATTATCCATACATCCAAGATATTCATATAGTAGATATTTGAAAGTAAAGTATCTATTCAAAGAAAACCCTTCTGACTGATAGGGTTGATTTCCACAAACACTAGTAAACTTAACAAGAATCATTGAATACATATGGAAAAGAACACAAAGAATCCAATATTAACACAACCTTTTTAAAATATCTTGTAATGACACTATATTTGGGAAACAATCAAGAGTGGGTAGAGATTTACAACTTTACAATCACTTCTAGACAACTATCTAGATATTCACATATACTCTCAGAGTAACATGGGTTTACATAATTGAAAATAAAGGAATCTCCCTGAGACACCAGAAAATATTATCCAAGTGGCTAGTAGCGAAAAAAACCTTCAAATATGACAACAAGAGGGTGTCATAAAACCCCACCAATCTAAATAATCCCAAGAAAAAAATTTCATAAAAGAAAACCCTTAAGACAACATGCATTACAAAACTCAGGTTGAAAGTAGCACCTGGAGTAAATAAAAGCTTTGTGTAAGCATGAGAAGTAGCTAGAAGGGTTAAGGAAGTCGCACAAGAACCAAATAGGAAATTTACTTGTAGTCACATGTTCACCGTACCAAGAATTCAATTAGCCTATTCTAGGTGTGAAAATGAAAGTAACAATTGCTAGAATTAATATTGTAAAAGAGAATTTATTATCGTATTCAGACCCTCATCGCCGTGTAGCGTGCAAGTAGAAAATGACATCAATATGTAGCAGTATCCCTTAACATAATCACTAGAAACTTAACAAAAGAAGGTAGATTGTTCGTTCTCAAAGAGGTAAGGACCATACCTATAGTTTAATAATAGAAATGGAGGAAGCTTAATTGTAAAGCTCCCCAACAAGCCTATGTGGTGGAGGAACCTACCATATATGTATAAATCTGTTAGTTGTCCAAATCATTACACATGAGAGAAATGAAGGGTGAAAAATGAGGGGAAGAAGTCTCACTGTGTTGCAGCGATGCAATGGCAGCCTCCAAGGAAAATTTTAAGGATGGAAAACTATCTTGAAGTTTAAAAACATTGGCGAATCTCACTAGTCCATAATATGCAAAATATAAAATGTTTATTGATATATTTGTAAAATTATGAAAATTTATAATGATTTTATATAAGTCTCTATATAATGTTGGAGATTTTTAAAGCAAAACAATTTCATATTGTAAAATTTGGGCGAGTAATTTTTATTAAAAATGGAAATTGGCAAATCTTTTTTGTGAAACAATCATGGAAAATTAGCCCACCTGCGAATATTAGCCCCTAAAATTTTCCATGGCAACCTCCATGGTCAAGCTCATGGTGAAAGGAAACCCTTGAATACCAAAACCCTAACGCCTATTGCAGAGCCAACCCTGCATGGCGACAATTGTACAATGATGACGAGAGTAGCGTCGAGAGTGGAGGAGGGTAACCTGTCCAACCACCCTTCCCCTTGTGAACCATCAATTTCATCTCAATGAATCAAAACTATTGATCGGACATCACACTACTTCTGAGCAATTTGACAACTATATGCATGAAGAATTCTAGAGAATTCTATACAAGGGAAATTGATTGTATAGGTTTTAGAACTTGAATTACCACATCGATTGTAACCATAGACATTAAGCTTCGAAACTTATCACCAATGAGTGAAAATTAAACTTTGCAGGAAATTATTAAAGTTTGTAAAGATTGAAATTTGTAAAGGATAGTCCAAGTGACTATATTAACTTGATGAAAGTCAAATAATTGCAATGTAGATAAACGTAGTTAATATATGGAAAATGAGTAAGGAAAATTAGCTTATAATCTTTTAGCATGATAATAATTTTTTTTAGGGTTTTGGGGATCTTACAAGTTATTTGAAACTTCACCTTCATCACAATTAAACTCAACTTTTAGTCCAATTCAAAATCACCATATTATATTGCATCTACCAAAGGATGAGAGGGATCACATTTATTTTCATTCTAAAAGAGGTTTTTCATCTCAAGATATTTGATCCCTCTAGGCTCTTGGTAGATCACGAGTTAACATGGATCTATGCTAGTTTACATATGAAGAATATTTGTTATTTTTTTCTTTGAGAAAATTTAACTCACACAAACATTTTTAACTATGATATCAATTTGCTTAATTTATATATTTGGAACACTAATTATTTTTTAGTATGATAAAATTTACAGCATACCAACTTAATTTTCTCAGGCAACCTTTTAGTTTTGTAAGTATTATAATTTCACCTAACATTTTACATGTAATAATAGCTGATTTGTGATTTATTAGTTTCACATTTTAGAAAATAATGTTATATGACTTTTTATATTATAGACAAAACCTAACTAACTCGAAAGAGGAATGAAGTGCTGATACCATTTATAGTTTGTTGAGTTTGTTGTAGCGGAAGCAAGGCAAAATTTACACAAAAATAATCTCATTCATTACTATAGGTTACACATTATATAGGTTAAACTTTTTTGAAAATGAAACATGTCTTAATTGAAATTTTCATAAAAAAAAAAACTAAACAAACCTTATACTTTTTTTGTTTACTTGATTTGTCTATACATAATTTCTTTTTATGATTAACAATATTATTGTTATATATGTAATTTTTCTTTAAAATAATTTAATTTAACAACATATTCAATATTATTCTTTATTTTTCATTCATTAATTAACCCAAATATTATTATAATATAATATGAAATCTCTCACCTTCTTTATTTTTTATTAATTAATCCATAAACATTTAAAACAAAATTAAATTCTCTCTGAGCGTTCCTCCCGCCCACGAGAACAATAATAAATAAAATAAAAACAATAATCCTAATCGTAAACCATCAAAGATCGACGATAAACTTTAAACTGTTTGAAGTTTCAATATCTTATATCTGCATTTGATAACATATTTACTTCAATTGTAGTACAAAATAGTATCCCTTTCTCTCCGATACTCTATTTTTCTGGATATCCTTAACCTTTTTTTAATTTCTATCCACTTGCTCTTCTCTTTTCTCTTTTTTGTGGTCCCTCATTAATTTTTCGTTCGTGGAATTCTTTTATAATCTTTTTATTCATAATGTTTTTTTATAACTTTTTTAAATTATTAATTGGGTTACTGTCCAATTCAGTATAAAAGATCACATCTACAATTGTGGATATATTTTCTGAACATACTGTTTTAATATTTTAATTTTTGTTTCTAACCAATTTAATTTTTTAATTTATTTTATTAAAAAATATGATAGTAATTATATAATTAATTGTCTGATTAATTTTTCCAAGCATCTTTCATTCTACACAGATCTGGACTAAACTCCGCCAATTTTAATCAGTGGTACCTTTTCCAGAGACCAGAACCAAATAAGAAAAGGGCAGTGCAGGCACAAGATGCCAACATATCAACCACAAGACTTGTCCCTCATATCTGCTTATGCAGGGATAAAATATTAGTTGCGAGGCACCCCTTGAAACAATTAATTTAATGGCATACATCTCTACTCTCTTTCCACGTGACGGGATTTAAACCCACGCTGTATTACATATTACGGCTTCTTTGTACTGGTTTAGCCATATGCAGTCCAACTGTACATATTTTTTATTTTTTATTTAATTCAACTGGACAGACATGGACACATATATAGTAATTTCACTTCTATTCATAAATTAACGGCTGAATGAGATACGCCAGAGTTCTGACACAATGAGTTCGATGTGATAGGTCATTCCAGGTTGCAAAAACAATAAAGAAAAATAACGCAAAATTTTTATTATGATTTTATATTTTGTCTTCTTTTAAAGGAGTTATTTTCAGTGGATTAAAAAACTATTTTAAATAATAAATCTAGATTTTATTTCAAAATTTTCCACTTGATTTTGGTACAGAAAAGTCCAAAAATCTCTCAAAAAACAATTAGCTTTTTAAAAATTAACTTATATAATGTTCATAATCTCCCAAAAAACAATTAGCTTTTTAAAAATTAACTTATATAATGTTCATTTGGTGAAATTTTGGTGAAATTGACATCACAACCGTAATTTTCAAACGAAACTACAAAATACCATATTCAAACACAAATTTAAAAAGCAGAACTTATAAAATATAGTAAAAAAACAAAAATATATACATATGTATGTTGATTAATTTATTTTAAACTTAAGACAGTGACTTTAGTTTGGTTTGGGAGTAGGTTTCCATTTAGTGTGGGCAAAATAAGAAAGGAGTAAAGACAAGCAGCTTTATCGTGGTAGCCATGTTGCAGAACATTTGTCGAACCTGAACATATATTGCTGTACAATATTGACCACCTGAATTGTGGGGACACCAAGCAATAACAATTGATAAAGAATGAACGTAAGGTGTGCTGTCCAAAATCGTAAAAATCAATTTCCATTCAACCAGTATTCCGACCGAAGCGCCATTTGTTGGGTTAGAGGACAAGAAGCAATTTACGAAAGCAAAAGATGATAACGTAGGCATATAAACAAGGAGTAGTACATTATCTTCTTATAGTCAATCATGGCACATTCAATAATTTTCTGAATGCTGCAACCACCCAATAAGGATAGCGGTTGAAGCTTTTTGAAAAATGAATGAACGAACGCATCTCAGTGTATGAGAATGGAGTAGTCCATTGAGGGGGGAATTGTTTTTATGGTAAGAAGTAGTAGGAATTTGGGTAAAATATTTTCAATTTTTTTTTAGAGATAGTGTTTAAATTATGTTTTTTTGATGGTGGAAATAGATTCAGCTCCATCAAAAATATCTAGGTCATCTAAAAGTATGAATTTTGACTGCTTTTACTTGGATTTACAAAAATCCCTTAGTATTTTTTCAAAATATGGCTTGCATTTCCATAACTCTCAGGGAAAAAAGCATAATTTTTAGACTAAGGCTATGAGAATTGATTACATAAAAATGGTAAAAAGTTAAAATCAATATATCTATATGGTAAAGAGAAGTGGAATAAAAGTAATTTTTTAGAATGTTCTTTTAATTGATGCATAACCTGCAATCTTTAGTTGTTTTTAGATGCTTCTTGGTCTTGAGTGGTTAACAAGTCAAAGCTTTTTGAAAAATAAATGAACCCAAAGAAAAGTGGAATAAAAGAAATATTTTATAATGTCTTTTTTTTAATAGTGGGAAAATTTATCATAATTTAGTTGTCAAACCCATAGTGGGGACAACCATTATTAGTTGTTATTGTTTAATGCAGATTGATTCATCACTGTTATTCAAAAAATGCATAACTTACATTCTTTAATTCGCTGTCTAATACTTCTTGGTCTTGAGCTATTACCCTGTTAAAGTTTTTTTAAAAATAAATGAACCCATTACATTGTATGATAGTTGCTTAATATTAATACGGTATATTACTTGATTTTTTTGGTTCTCGAAAAAGTCAAAATCGAAAAATGAAGTAAACACAATTGTCTGTGGTATATCTTTTCTCATACTTTCTGAAAATTTATAGTAACTTATTTTTCATATCATAACTGGTTGTAATAGACAAATACAGA
>APFE030560806.1:49251-64174 GCA_000404065.3 Pinus taeda
TTCCATTCATCATGAGAAGCAGCTTCTTTGAAGGAAGTTGGTTCAAAATCTGTATACAAATTCAATTCACAATCATAAGAAACATCCATATCAATAGGTGAATCATAGTCATCTACATCACCTCGATTTTGTTGGTTTGAATTTCTAGTTCCTGTCTTTCCAACCTCATCAGGATGAACACTTTCAAGTGTCTTTGTCAGCCACTTTAGGGGACCTTTCTTAGATGGTCCAGGCTGCTCCGTTGATTGAGTTGGTTCTGAATCAAGATTGAGTCTCCCAATTCTGTCAATCACATCACTCAAAGTATCATCTGTTATTGGAGTTTCATGTGGGGGGGACAATGCTTCAGAAGAAGATTCCGCAGATTGATCTAGTATAGGAATCCCCCCTTCAAGATGTGGAATCTGATTAGTAAACTCTTGAAATTATTTTGCATTTGTGAATCTATCCAAGCGATCAAGTTGCTGCTCAACAACATTTTCAGTTTTAGAAGATTCAAGAAAGATTACATCTCTAGATACAACAAACTTTTTATTGACTTCATCATAGAGCCGATATGCTTTGGAGGTGTTTGAATACCCTAGGAAGATAAAATTACGACTTCTTGCACCAAGTTTGTTTCTATGTACCTTCAAAAATATCAAGGCATAACAAGTGGAACCAAATACCCTGAGATGCTTTACCGAAGGAATGTGCCCATACCACATTTCTAAGGAGTCTTGTTTCTAATAGCATTAGATGGACATCTATTCTTTACATATACAACATATAGAACTGCATCAGCCTAAAAAATCAATTTTACATTTTTGAAAAACATCATGGAGTGCACCATATTTAAGATTGTCCTATTCATTCTAAGATACTCCATTATGTTGGGGATTATAAGGCACAATTGTTTGATGTTTGATCCCATGTTGGTGAAGATAGTTTTCAAATTCATTTGAAGTGTATCCTTTTCCATTATTAGTGTGAATAGACCCAATATGAGATTGTGCATCATTTTCAATCCATTTATGAAAATTCTTGAATGTTTGGAAAGCATCAGATTTGTTCTACAATAAATAAACCCAACACATTCTGGTGTAGTCATCAATAAATGTCATGATATATTTATTTCCATTTGCAGAAGGAACAGGCATTGGACCACATAAATCTGAATGAATAAGTACAAGCTTCCTATGTGCTCTTTAATGTGAATCATGAAAAGACTGTTTTCTATGCTTTCCTAGAATGCAAGCATCACATTGCTTAAGTTTTCTAGGAATTGTAGGAAAACCAGCAACACCATTTTTCTTCAATAAGCAGAGACTGTCATAGTTCAAATGTCCAAATCTAGCATGCCATAATAAACTTGATGGAAGTGTACCTTCTTCATGATGAGAATTGTATGAGAAATGTTGTGCATGAGCAGATGTTCCTTACAGTTTGAGAAGCCTTTCTTCTTCTATTCCCCTCATGACAAGTGAGTGATCAGATGCTTTTCTTACCTCAAGCTTGCCATCAAACATATGAATGGAGTTACCTTGCTGGCGGATGTGTACCAAGGACAACAAGTTTCGCTTGAGCTGTGGGAGATATAGAACATGATCCAGAAGAAAGGGGAGACCAGGCAGTTTAAGCCTGATTGTGCCAAGCCCTGATGGCTTGATTTTTGAATGATCTGCAAAGTAAACTACTCCATCAACATTGTCAGTGAAATCTTCAAAAAAGTCTTTTCTATGAGTCATGTGACAGGTTGCTCCTGAATCAAGCAGCCAGTCATTTTTCCAGGAAGAAAGTGAAGTGTTAAACAAATCTTCATTTACTCCATTGTTACATTGTGCTTCAATATAGTGAGCGGATTTAGGTGCTTTACCTTTGTCTGTATCATCAGTTTTACCTTTCTGTTGGTTTCTTCTCTGCTCAATTTTGTCCCATGGTAGCTTGCATGTAGAGGCATCATGTGATCCATTTCTTTTGCAGCGAATACAATGTAAATCTGCCTTTTCTCCTTGAGGATGTCTGCCCCCCTGCCTCTGAAGTATCTTCCTCTTCCTCTTCGTCCACCTCTTCCTCTTGTAGAATCTTGAGCAGGATATTTTTCTTTATTAGCCATGCATACAGTCTCTTCAGAAGATTCAGGGACTGTCTTCTTTCCAAAGGCTTTTTCCCTTTCAGAAAACTTTTTCACAAGAGATTCAAAGGTTATATCCCTAAGATTTCCATTTGCTTGCAAAGACTCAAGATAATTGGAGTATGTAGGATATAGTGCCTTGAGGAAAGCAATAAGAGATATATCTAGCTTAACTTTAGTGGAATCGATGTCATGCACTATAGATTTTATTTCAGATGCAAGAGCAAGAGGGTCATTATTTTGCAGTTCAAGAGTGAAGAGTTTGATCATAAGTTGCACAACTTCAAGTGAAGAATGTGAGTCATAGAGCTCTTTCAGTTTTTGTAAAGCTTCAAAGGCAGTTGTACATGTTGTAAGGTGACGACTTACCTCCTTATTTACAGATGCTGCTATTAGTGCATATGCTTTGCTGTTCTTGTTTTCCCAGATGGCAAGCTCTTTGTCTGATGTGGGCTTTTCAGGGTCATTGTCTCCTTCTCCGACACACACTCCTTTCCATAGCTCATTGAAAATGAGGGTGTGCTGTACCATCCGAGACCAGTCAGGATAGTTCTCCTTGCTAGTGAGAACTATTCCTATCATAGAGATGATTGAATGCATTTTGTAAAGGTTACTTCTGCTGATATAAAAACTTCTGCTGATATATACTTCTGAAAAAATACTCTTAAAAAATACTTCTGCTGCTTTGAAAAAATGATGGAGAATTACTATGTATATCTCTGCTTTAAAATGATTTTGTTATGGAGAAAAATCATTTAAAATCAGCCTTATATCACCATATATATATATGCAAACTCATTCCATATATCATTTAAAATTCTGCTTCTTTAAAGTCACCATATATCATAGAATCAATCCGCAAGCACACTGTGATATATCAGATTTAAAAACCAGATTTAAACAAAATTTATTATTGTTCTCTTACGGCCTTCCCCAACAGCATATGAAATTCATAGTTCGATAGGGTTCTGGTGTGTTCAAATCCCACTCTCAACACAGCAACTAATAAATAGCGATCCGCCCAACTAATAAATAGCAAATCACACTCTTGACACTTTTGATTGTCCAACAAAAATTAATGAATAAACAGCAATCCGCGTTGCTCACTAAATCATCTGAAACAAAGGCATTCGAATCAGATAGGCGACGGCTGCCACTGGAGAAAATTCGGGCAAACGACAGACAAGAAACAACCCACGTCCTAGATCTTATTACAAGTGCACTGCAGCGCCCAGTTGCCTAGTTAAAAACAGGTTCGACCTTATCTTGCTACATTCATGAATGAAATCCGTCACTGAAACTAAATATATCGACCATAAAATATATATAAATCTTCCCAGACAGTGTTGCGTGATATTAAATCTTCTCAGACAGTGCTGCTAGATGACAAATCGGTGGAAGAGCAAGCATAGTAGGGTTGCGGTGCTAGTTCTGTCACGCCTCAGCTTTGAAAACCATGGATTCTTCAGACAGAATGCTGGTTTGTGATATTAATATGACTATGCACGATGGAGGTGAAACGCTATTAACAAGTCCAAATGGTTCTGGGAAAACAACATTTTTTGCGTGTCTTGACAGGATTTATAAGACCTCTGTTGGGCGATGGTTATGGAATGGCTGGGTTCCTCACAGGCCGGTGCGAGAGCCTCTCAGGCGAATATAAACAGTCAAAAACATGCAGACGGGAGCCTCTCTAATAAAAAACTGTGCAAACGGTTCTTCGACTTTAACCATTAAAAAAAAGCAGTGCGTTACCTCTTGGATTGGTAATGTAAGAGGGACAGCGGCGTTACGTCTTCAGATTGTCATAAGAAACCCAACAGGTATGCAGTCTTCAGTCATACGTTTCAATGAAGGCAGCGGCAGGAAGGCAGCGGCAGGCCTTTCAATGAAGGCAGTCTACAGTCTTCAGTTATGTCAGAGACTGAGCAGTCAGGAGTTACAATTATTCTGGGACCTGTGCTCTGATACCATGTCAGGCCAGGGTAACTCCAGGCTTAATGAGCGAGAGAAAAACTGATATTGTTATTCATTAGGTAACCTATATTTATATATACAAATGAGACGGATCAGTTCATCTTCTGGATGACTGTCCAGTTCACCCATCCGTTTCGGATTAGGTGTCAATCATGGCACATTCAATAATTTTCTGAATGCTGCAACCACCCAATAAGGATAGCGGTTGAAGCTTTTTGAAAAATGAATGAACGAACGCATCTCAGTGTATGAGAATGGAGTAGTCCATTGAGGGGGGAATTGTTTTTATGGTAAGAAGTAGTAGGAATTTGGGTAAAATATTTTCAATTTTTTTTTAGAGATAGTGTTTAAATTATGTTTTTTTGATGGTGGAAATAGATTCAGCTCCATCAAAAATATCTAGGTCATCTAAAAGTATGAATTTTGACTGCTTTTACTTGGATTTACAAAAATCCCTTAGTATTTTTTCAAAATATGGCTTGCATTTCCATAACTCTCAGGGAAAAAAGCATAATTTTTAGACTAAGGCTATGAGAATTGATTACATAAAAATGGTAAAAAGTTAAAATCAATATATCTATATGGTAAAGAGAAGTGGAATAAAAGTAATTTTTTAGAATGTTCTTTTAATTGATGCATAACCTGCAATCTTTAGTTGTTTTTAGATGCTTCTTGGTCTTGAGTGGTTAACAAGTCAAAGCTTTTTGAAAAATAAATGAACCCAAAGAAAAGTGGAATAAAAGAAATATTTTATAATGTCTTTTTTTTAATAGTGGGAAAATTTATCATAATTTAGTTGTCAAACCCATAGTGGGGACAACCATTATTAGTTGTTATTGTTTAATGCAGATTGATTCATCACTGTTATTCAAAAAATGCATAACTTACATTCTTTAATTCGCTGTCTAATACTTCTTGGTCTTGAGCTATTACCCTGTTAAAGTTTTTTTAAAAATAAATGAACCCATTACATTGTATGATAGTTGCTTAATATTAATACGGTATATTACTTGATTTTTTTGGTTCTCGAAAAAGTCAAAATCGAAAAATGAAGTAAACACAATTGTCTGTGGTATATCTTTTCTCATACTTTCTGAAAATTTATAGTAACTTATTTTTCATATCATAACTGGTTGTAATAGACAAATACAGACTGAATAAATATATATATAAATATATATGTATTCCATTTTATATATATTCCATTTATTTTATTATGCGGATAGTATACCTATTTTAACCTCTGGATATGAGTTTCCAGAATTTTCATTTTTTTTTAATGAGTAAACAGTTAATCTGCTGAATACTTTTCATGCTGTAAGCTGATTGACCGTTGTGAACGGTCGTGATTTCACAAAGGGTTAGCGAATGATTGTCTCTTGCGCCTTACATTTAATTTAGTTAATTTTTCGTGATTTACAAAGGGTTAGCGAATGGTTGTCTCTTGCGTTTTACATTTAATTTAGTTAATTTTTCCTTGATTAAGTTTTAGGTGTCACTCTTGTCACCATGTAACTGCGTTTACGCTCCGACAGCTGTTATTATTTTTTGTTTTACCTTTTATTGTTTTATTATTTTGTTATATTTATGTTTTACATTAATGTTTTAAGTTTTACTTAAGTTTATTTGTTATAAGATTTATTTATTTATTATTATTATTATTTTTTGGTATTTATGATCCAATCAAGTTTTTTAGACATGTTTTTAGCAATAATTATATTATAATTATAGTTACTAACTAGTATTTATAGTTTAAAGTCAAAATACAATAAAAAAACAAAATCATATCTAGTTTTTCAAATAAACCACACTTACTAATTCAAAATGCTTCAACCTACCTATTATGTTTAACATAATAGGATTATTGTCAAAATTTATGTCTAAACAATAATTTATTGTTGTAGATTTGATTTGTGTCTATTGGTTTATGCTATACTTGTTTTATATTCATGTTTTACGCTTGTGTTTATGTTAAAAGTTTTATTTGTTTGAGGATTATTTGTTATAGGTTTTATGATATATTTACTTTAGTTTTAAGGTTTATTTATTTTAGGTTAGGTTTTAGGTTTAGTTGTACTTTTTAGATTTACTTTAGATTTTAGCATTTAGGATTTTAGATAATGTTACGATTATAATTAATTTTTATTAGGACTTTAATGTAATAATAATTGTTTCTTTCATGCATAATATTAAATTCCTAAAATTCCTACAATAATATCAGGTTTATCTTTTAATATAATATTATAATTATAGTATAATTTATATAATAATATGAGATTTATTTTATAATATAATATTATGGGTTTTTAGTAGGTTTATTATATAATGTTATTATATAAATATTAGGTTTTATTAGTATTTGATGTAATATTAAGTTTATAATATTAGATTTACGTACAATTTATAATAATATTAGTTATAATAATATTTTCGTCTGAAAATATGGATAAGAGTAATATAAGTATTAATATTATTAGTAATTATAATATGTGTATATTAATATGATAATTATATTAATAATATTAAATTAATTATAAGATAATAAATTTTTAATGTAATAATAATATTTATGATTAATTATGGTTAATTATGATTAATTAAGATAAATTATGATCAATCATTGTCTAATGGTGAATTAAGATTTTTGTGGTTAGAATGATCAATCATGCACAATTATAACATAAATATATTATTAATGTAATAATAATATTTATGGTCGATTATGGTTAACATCAATCAACTATGTTGGTCAATTGAGATCTTTATGGTTAAGATGGTCGAACATGGTCAACCAAGGTCAGGCATGCTCCACCATGATCAACCTTACTAAACCTCTTTGTTGATTATGTGATTCAAATATGTTTTATTAAGATGATATAATATTAAATTATATTAATCCTATGGGTTTTAATTGGATTAATTTAATATTCATTTATTAATACTATGAATCTAATTGTTTTATAACGTTATAATATCACTGTTTATAACCATAAACCCAAGTCATTATATTATAAACCCAAGTAATTTATAATTAGTCATTATTAATTTGTTAAAGATTGGTTTAATTATTAATTTTATTTAAGAATTAAGAATTATTTAATTATTGATAATCATTACATAAATGTTATAATTAATATTTGAATATATATATATATATATATTATATATATATAATATATATATATTGTTGAACCAAGAGTCATACCTTCTATTTCATTAAATCTAAAAACATCTTACATAAAATAGAATAATCCCAAAGGAACTGTGGGCCAAAGAAAAAACTATCTACTAACAGCCAAGGGCACCGAGCTAAAGGCTTCAACACTGAGCCACGATCCCTCAAAAAAGTACAATATCCATGAAATACAGGCAAAGCTGGAAAACTTCAAACAATTTAAATTTAGTATCGGACTCGAACAGGAATTAGCGACCAAACTAAAAGGATTTCGGGCCATATGGGGGGATATCCCTCGAGCATGTAGAGTGCGCGAAATCCATAGATTCTCACAATGGTGTGAAACAAGATCGGAAGATATTCTTCCCCAGGATCATCACCATTTTCCTTAACTGTCAATCTTCCTCGCTAGATCCAATGGTGGAGGATAATAACGTAGTACCTACTAGCCCGATGATTAACCACGAAATAACCATCAACGACCCACCAACATGCTCGCTTGTTCCTGACCGTAGATCTGTCTTGCATGATCTGACAACCAAAGAGCATTTCGTACGAGCCTAACACACAGATAATTACCACGCGATGAGGGCGATATTCCTTCCACCTCCTATGCTACGTGTTGCTTGGTGAGTGGAATTGCTCCCAACTCCTCAAAACCGCTTCTAGCTTGAAGGGCATGCGATGGACGATAAACCACCCCGCGAGCAGTATTGCTACCATAGAAAGGAAAACGGGGGTTTAAGGCAACCAGGAAAGCCAGAATTCCGGCCCCCTGCATCATCCCATCTCTGCAAGCACCTGAAACAGTGTAATATGAAAATCCATCTGTCCGGCCTACCATTCAAAGAACGGTTTCTTCTCAGCAACTTCCACCTAAAACTTTTGTGTTCATACTATTGAGGGTTGAGGAGGCTGATAGTGACCTGCATCCCCATAATGTTCTTACCTTGGAAAAAATACTTCATAAGGAATGCAAATCAACTAGACCTCGCCTTTGCGTCTTTGTTTCGAAACACCATTATGTCTTCATCTGCCTAGTCGTGACATTGCGCCTTTAATCTATTCTAGGGCATCTTAGGCCAACTCATCGTGACCTTGCTTGTGGTACAAAGCACACCTTGATTAGCTAAGATGTTCGCAAATTTATTGGTTGTCCTTCGCACATGGTTAAACCTCACGGCACGTAAGTAACAAAGATGAAGTTGAATCCTTTGAAAGACCTGGAGCATCTTCCATTGATTTGAGACTTTTTCCAGGTTCATGCCACAGCTGATTCTCTTGACTGTGTTTATGATTAACTCTGAATCAGCCTCGACAATAACATTCTGGAGATTATCCTGCTTCATGAATTCTAAACATTGCTCAAGAGCCATTAATTCCACCATATTGTTAGTGGCTCTTCCCAAATGGCAATGGAAAATGAAAAGTAGACAACCATTTTCATCCCTTAACACCCCTCCAAAGCCACCAATACTCGAGTTATCTTTGGAAGCCCCATCAATGTTGTATTTCAAAAGACCCTAAGGGGGAGGATGCCAATAATCCTGCTTAGTATCCATTTTCAAAACCTTCCTGTCCAATCCCTATGGAATAAGCCCTTACATACCCAACTTAAGAAGTATCTGGGTTTCATCTTTTGAAGGTGGATTCTTAGGGGCAGTTCGCATTGTGGTACTTACACTCTCCTTAAGTTGTCTTAAGATTTGCTCAAAAAGGCATTGGGAGGAAATTTTTTCATTCTTAAAGATTCTGTTGTTCCTTTCTTTCCAGACAATCCATATTATGAAGCTTGGCATTAAAGCCCAGGCCGAGCCAAGAAATTCATAATCTAAGAAGTTGTGTCTCCAATTGTTTAGGGTATTGATGATGCTTCCTTTGTCCCTATCTGTCTGCTGGAAAATAGTGGCAAAAGAATCCCACAACCATGAGGTGAAAATACAATTATTGAGAAGGTGCTCCATTGTTTCCTTTTGGGCTTCACAGAGGTGGCATGTGGAAGGACCTAGAACACCCCTCTTCTGAATGTTATCCCAAGTCAGAATTTTCTTACGATGAACCAACCACATGAAGAGTTTGATCTTCATCCATCCTTAATGTTTCCATATGTTCTACCAAACCCTTTCTGGTACATTGGAATCTAGCTCAAGGAGTATGTGTTTTTCCTCCTTAAGATTGAAGGTGCCTTCATTATTGTTGCCCCATCTAAGTTGGTCATGCCCCCCTATCACTAATATTTTCCTTTGTTCCAACATTATTAGAATTGCCTCTGCTTTGGCTTTTAATGGGTTGTCTTCCTTGTGATCCATATTCTTCCAGGTTCTCCATTTTCCTTCACTATCGGTTTGATCCCAAAAATCTTTTACCTTAAATAACCCTTTGGTGTCTGTTTCTTTCTTGAGGTCTGGAAGGTCCTCTCTTAACAGTGTAGGTTCTTGTTGTAATCTGTCCTCCCAAAACAATGCAATATCACCATCTCTGATTTCCTGGAAGCTGTTTTTTTTGTACTAATCCTCCATTCCCCCAGGCCTTGTTCCAGATGTGTGAGCCCTTTAAGATGCTAGACATCCTTATGTGATCATTATCTTGCCAAGTGCTGGCATATTTTTCTTTCCAGATACTAGCCCACTATGCCCTTGGGTCTTTTACCCAACACCACCATAATTTCACCCCTAAAACTTTAATTAGTGCTTCGAGATCATCCAATCCAAGACCCCCATGTTTTTTAGGTTTGAAAATCTTCTCCCAAGCTAGCAAGGCCCATTTATTTCTTTCCTCCCCCTTACCCCAAGGAAAGTCTCTTTGAATGGATCTAAAATGTCGCAAAACTCCTTTTGGAGCTAGAAGACCTGATAGCATGAAGACGGGGATTGATTGGAGAACAAATTTTGTAAGCACTAATTGACCAGCCAAGTTTAAAGATCTAATGGTCCATTTCCTGATTTTATCCTGCATCTTATTAATCAATAGCTCTCAAATGCTCTTGTGCAAAGGTTTATTAGTTAGAGGAACTCCAAAATATTTGGAGGGAAGGACATCCCTTTGAAATCCTAGAATTCTAGAGATATTTCTCTGAATAGCAATATTGGTATTAAAGAAAAAAATCCTAGATTTGGAGAGATTAACTTCCATACCTTTAGCCATGACAAAGTTAGAGAATATATGTTTGTACGTTAGCGCTTCTTTGACCGTGGGGATTCCCTGCAACATAGTATCATCAACAAATTGTTGATGGGTAAAAGCCTAACCAGTCTCAGAAAGTTGGAGGCCTTTGATATTACCAACTTCTTTTGCATGCTTGATAGACTGACCAAGTCCTTCCATCATGAGGATAAAGAGAAAGGGAGAGGGTGGATCACCCTACCTGAGGCCTCTGGAAGGAGTAAAAGTCTTGGATGGAGAACCATTAACCATAATTTAAAAGCTGGAAGAAGTTACCAGGGCCATGACCCATCTTACCCAGTTATGATCAAACCCAAAAGCAATAAGGACCCTCCTGATATAGGTCCAATTCAACTGATCGTAAGCTTTGGCTAGGTCCAATTGCATAATCATACCAGCCTTCCTAATTCTTGTCAATGAGTGCACCACCTCATGTGCTTGAATCATGTTATTGAGAATTTGTCTGCCCTCCACATAACCAGATTGCTTCACAAAAACTAGAGTAGGAAGAAGTGGTTTGAGTCTGTTAGCAACAACCTTGGATATTATCTTATATTCCACATTGCACAAGGCTATGGGTTGGAACCCTTCTGGAGTATGAGCATTGTCTTATTTTGGGATTAGGGAGATGAAGGAAGTATTAAGCACCTTCAAAATAGTTCTATTCAACCTAGAATCTTCCACTACATTCAAAATATCCTATTTAACAATATTCCAGCAAGCTTTAAACAAATCCACATTAAAACCATTAGGGCCTGGTGCTTTACCATTCTGCATTTCTTTGATGACCTCACTAATCTCCTCTTCAGTCACTGGCCTATTAAGATTGAAATTATCCTCTCTAGTGACTAGTCTAGGAATATGCCCTGTTAAATTCCTGATAAAATGCTCTCCATCTAAAATGGTTTCCTGTGCTATCCCAGGAAAGTGCTAAACTAACACATCTTCTATATATCCATGGGAATTAGGAAGATGACCCCCCTCATCCTTGATCGAGGAGATTCTATTATGAGATCTATTCGCTATGGTTGATCTATGGAAAAATCTATTGTTACACTCCCCTTCTTTGAGCCATTGAACTCTAGATTTTTGTCTCCAAAATATTTCCTCTTGTTTACATAAATTCTCCCAGTCTTGATGGTGTTTGGTGACTTGATCATTTCTAACTTTATCAAAATGCTCCGTGATAAGGGTTTGATTGAGTTCTCGCATTTTATCTTCAACAGTTTTTTTCGCTGCAAAAATATTTCCAAATTCATTCTTGTTCCAATCTTTAAGTCTGAGCTTGATGTGCTTTAGTCTTTTGTGTAGCTAGAACATTCTTGTGCCGTAAATATGCAGATCTTCTTTCCACCATTTTGCAATGTTGCTAATGAAATCTAGGTGGGTGAGCCAGATATTCTCAAATATGAAAGGTCTGTTCTTGCGGGTACCAATGCCTTGAAACTCAAGTTGAATAGGCCAATGGTTCGAGCCTCCAAAGGGGAGAATTCTCACTATCATTTCCTTGTTGGCAAGCATAAGGTCCTCTGAGATTATGAATCTATCTAACTTGGAGGCTACTTGAGACTCTCCTCTTTTATTGTTCCAAGTAAAGAGACCATTACTCATGTTAGTATCAATAAGATTCATATTATCTATAAAATTTTGAAATGCTAAAGAGTCTCTGCTTAAAGTTCTGGTTCCCCCTTTTTTCTCTAAAAGTGATTTGATGATGTTGAAGTCCCCACACAAGATCCATGGTACATCTACATGTCTGTCTCTAAGCTCCATAAGAGAATCTAGAAACTTGAGTTTAACATCCAATCTTTGAGGGCCATAAACATTCGCGACCAGATAGGTATCCGTATCTCTCACTGGCTGGATAACCACTGATAAATAATTTCTAGATTCCTCAGCATCCATTATGCCAATATTTTGGAGGTTCCAAAGAGTAAGTATTTCCCCTGCTATGTTATCTGCTTTGACTTCTAGAAACTCAAACCTATTGAGGCATTTGCTGTGAATTTCTTTTATTTTTGAATGGAACATTTAGTTTCTTGGATAAATATCATATCCATAGCTTCTTGTTTCATTCTATTACTAGGTATTTTTTTTTTCTTTTACTACCTAAACTTCTAATATTCCAAGATGAGAACTTCATTAGTAAATATTCGTAAAGGAGTAGCTGGTTAGATCTTTCATGTTACCTGCATCTATCATTAGCTTTCCACATTCCATCAATAACTCATTTTGCTTGTTCCTACCTCTTTTCTTTGTTGGGTTTCTAGGTGCTAATCTAGGTGTGATTTTCATAGTTTTCACACCTTCGTTGCCCTGCCTTTCATTTTTTCTTTGCCTTTCTATCCCTTTAGCCTAAGTTTCCCAAAGGATCAACTGCTGTACTCTATTGAGCTCTTCTTGTGGTAATGAGTCTACCCCACCCATGGTCCCCTATTTCAAGAACTCTTCCAGATCTAGGTGTTCCCTGTCAAGAATCTCTTGCAATTCATGATCCTTCATTTCCATCTCACTCTAGGTCGTTTCTTGGTCCATCTCTAGTTCTGCATCACTCTTCATAGTCTCTTTCTATTTGATAATATCCTGTGTTTGTACATTGTCTTCTTCTTTCTCCTTCTCCACATGGCTTCCTTCCATTACCTATTCTACTTTTGTTATCTCTTCTTCTTTTTCTAGTACTTGGAACCTATTCAGACTAGCCTGTTTCCCTTCTGTTTGATGTTGCTTTGGCCCCCTCTTGCCCCCTTTTCCTCTATGTACCACTTTGTGAAAGCCTTTAGTATGTTTCATTGTGGTCGCTTTACTTATGTTCTCTGTTTTACTGAGAGGGAAGTCTCTAAATAGGTGCCATGCTCATGGCACCTCCGACATCTAAAAGGAATATGTTCATAGTCTATTGTTTGCACCCATTCTTCATCAAATACTTCCAAGATGACCTCATCCGATAGAGCTCTAGAGAGATTCATCTCCACACATATTCATGTGAAGGAAGTGTACTTTCCCCTTGTGGTGGCCTCAGAAGCTTTGACAAAACGCCCAAATTTGTTTCCTATGGCAGATAATGATTCCATCTGCCAGTAATCAAGAGGTAGAGAGTAGAGTCTTACCCAGACCGGGACCGAAGTGAAAGCTTCTCACTCCGGGAGAAAATTCATCATCCACGGTCACATGTAGAAGCCTACTACAACATAGAAGTAGGGCCCTCCTTCAAACACCCTATCTTTATCCTTAATATTTCTAAAGACCACATTGAAGAAACCTTTTGACCCAAGATGTAGGTCAATGCTTCTTGTTGGTTTCTAGTTGTATTTAATCCATGTCTGTAAATCCTTTTCAGTGAGCCATAATCCCATGAATTTACAAATGATAGCATATGACCGCATGTGGTCCCTGTGCGCCTATAGAGCAGGATCATTTAAGACTACTCTGGGTGTGACCTCAGCTTTGGGTTTACATGGCCCGTTGTGTGCTTCATTTTCGCTCGTTGTTCCTTTTCTTCTTCCTCATGTTCTTTATTGTTGATATTCTCCCTTGGCTTGTTTAATTCTTGCTCCTCTTCCGTCTTTGCTATCCCTTCACCTGAAGGACCTTTGACACTCTCTATTGGTTTCTTACCTTGTCTAGCCACTGCTTGACTATAGGAGGGAGTGGAGCTCCCTCCTTTGCGCCCTTCCATGGAGTTAAACACCTACAGACACCTGAAAACGCTAGCTCTTCGACCTCACCTCCTCCACTCCAGATTATCAATCTTCTTCCAATCAAGCTTCATCTATTAAAATATTAATTAATACATAAATATATTACTTAAAAGATTAATATAGTTTGTTAATAGAATATTTACTTTGTAAACAATCATTATATAAATATTTAATCTTGAATATATCGTTAATATTTAGTTATGGTATTAATATTAATCTCATGGGTTTGTTAATCCTTTCGATTTATAATTAATCTGATACTTAATGTAAACAATGTTACATTACGATACAATTTATTCAATATCCCCTCTCAACATTATAAAATTAAGGTTTAAAATAAAGGCTTTTAGTATTGGATTTCATATTGAGTTTATGACACCTAACTTGAAATCCTTTTGGTTGCATTACCACATTAGAAAATTAGGGTTTAATATTACGATTTATAATGTTGAGTTAAATATTAGGGTTCATAATATTGGGTTTAATATAATGTTAATAATATTGGGTTTAAAGTTGGGGTTTAGCATATTTGTTTTGTATTTTTAGGGTTTATAAGTTATGGTATAACATTAAGGTTTAATGTTGTGATGTTTGAATGGTACAAAGATTTAGCCAATGTTGCATTGTGATAAATATTGTTGCAATGTGACAAAGAATATGACAATTGTTGTTCTAGAACCTTATATTACATTGCAATTTTTTCAACATGACATTACAATACTATTAATTAGCCCTCATATATTTAACCCTCATATTTTTATTTTTCATTAATTAGCCGCCATATATTTAAAATATATA
>APFE030560806.1:76757-102602 GCA_000404065.3 Pinus taeda
TATATATATATAACATTACTTGACAACATCTCTCATACATTGAGTTGTAGAATTCCTCTACCCACAACAATAATAAATAAAATAAAAGCAATTAACCCCTCATTAGATTTAATTGTAAACCATCACTGATACCCTTTACTTTTACTCATTATGAATAGTTATTTTTCATCTTAACCACCATAAACATTTTTGAAGTTTCAATATCTCAGATTGGCATGTGATAACATGTTTTCTTCAATTGTAGTACAAAATAGTATCCTTTCTCTCCAATTCTTTTGGACAAACTCTATTTCTATGGATATCCTTAACTTCTCTTAATTTATATTCACTTGCTCTTCTCTTTTATTTTTTTTTGGTCCCTCACTATTTTTTTGTCAGTGGAATTCTATTATAATCATTTTATTCATATTGTGTGTTTTTTTTTTCAACTTCTTATTAATTGGGTTACTCTCCAATTCAGTAAAATAAACCAAAAAAAAAAATAAAAAAATTATTTATTTTTATTAAAATACAATAAGGAAAAAATACCCAATTTTATAATGAGTAGTTTTTGGATAGGTTTTCATAACATGTTGTTTTTCCAATAATAATATTATGTTAAAAGGAAATATAAGTATATAGGATCAGATTAGATGAATATTAATTCTATAGGGGGTGTTGTGGGAACGAAACAACTACCCCCTTATACTATCGAAATGGGAGAACTACTCCATTGTGTCATGGGAATGAGAGGATTTCCTCCCAGTTCATTGGAACTTGAAGAAACAAGAAGAAGCTAAGCTGGTATGAAGTTCACACTCTATGGGAAATGTACAATCAATTGAAGGTGGAATCGATTCAACAATTTTCTCAACCAATGGTTGGTCAAGAATAGACTCATGGGATTCACGTTCAGAAAGGTTGGGATTGAAAGGAGATGGACTGTTATCAATCACTTCATCAACTAGTGGAGGATTGGGAGAAATCTTTCAATAACCAGGCGGAAGATGAGGCTGAGATGTTGTAAGGTTTTCCAATAATTTTGAGGCTTCATCCATAAAAGGAAAAAGGTGAATATGATAATTCCATTCACATAACCTATAGGGAAACTTAACTTTACCTTTCTTTTCGTGAACTTTATGATCACTAGTTAATGGTGCCTCACCAACATGATCTCCAGAAGCTAGCGACAAAGGCTATTGTGAGCCTATGTACCACACTTCTAATACCTTGGGAATACCTAGATAATCTCTAAGAATGTGATCACTCTTTCATAACATGCAAGGGAAACTAACTTTTTGGATATGATTGGAAGGTTTCTACATACTAGTTGCAATGGTAGCAATGTTTTCTTGGTTTCCCCTCGTATTAGATTTTTTCTTCATCTCCATCCTCCTCTTCTTCTTCTTATCTTCCTAGTTTCTAGAATCAAGACTTTGAACAGGTGAGGAAGAAGAAATGGATGAATAAATAATAGCTGAAGAAGGAAAAGGGTCAACTTTAGGATCAACTTGAAGTTGATACTGTTCAGATGGAGAAGAACTTGGTTAAAGAGAATTTTGGATATTCAAATCCATAATGGTCGAAAACATCCAAACAGGAAAACTAATGGTAAATTCAGGAAGGGAAAATGTTTCCATATAAGGAAATCTGATATTTACAAAATAAGGAAAAGGGCTAAGATTTGCATCAAAGGGGTTTCCTTGATTGGTAGAATGAGGAACTGTTTCCATTAGTCTCAACCTAAGATCCACTAAGGAGATGTTCCACGATGAGGATGTAATTTTGTGGTCAATTAATTGATTTTACAAATTAAAAGCACACAATAAAAATAAAAGGTGTAAACTAGGAAAAGGGATTACCAATTCAGTGTGAGCTGCCATATACCACCTTAGAAAATTAAGGATTTACATACGTGCAAGAAATCTCCCCGATTGTTGTGTTTGATGTATCATAGTGTACAAGGTGGCTAACTTAGTTACCTATGGTGAGGATAGCAATCTATGATAGGCTTCCAAAATATACTCAACAGTACATGGAAGCGCAATTTGTAGTACTGTTCTCTAATGCATAACCGTTTGATGAGAGTGTTCGCATATATTGATCATGAGCAGGGTACCATACGATATATCCTAAGCTACATGGAGAAAAATATAATGCACTTACATATGTGGAATGAAATATCACCCCTGGAATGAAATGCTGACAAAAAATGACAACTCCTAATTTTAAATATGCTAGAACACGTCTCTAGCCTAGACCTCTATGCGTCTTGTTAAATTTCAAATTCTCCTTAGGTTAATTGAGTGAATTTTAGAAGTTTAACTTTGAATTATGTTTTGATTTCAAGGCTCAAAATTCGATGTCACCTGAACACACCCATGATGTAACTAATATGATGAAAATAACTCTCTTCATTTTCCTTTTAATAATGAAATGCCTAACTAAGTAGGGGAAGAAGAAATAAATAAACAATGCAACAAACAAGTGATGCAACAATTGATCTCTAGAAATTCATTATTCCAATCAAAATCAAAGCGCTATATGAAATTAAAATAAAATTTTCTTTTTAATTCCATTTAATATTTAGATGAAAACTGAGATATTCGCCCAATCATTGATAAAAGAAACTATTCAGAATGATGATTGAAACCCCAATACCTTCAAGCAATCAACGATCAAGAAATCAATTTTCTGATGATCTAATGACAAGAACAAAGAAAATCCTTATGATAGGAACTCAAAACCAAAAGCAAACAATATGAAGCAGACCACGGGGTGCATTGATCAAGGAAAAGGGAGTTTCTGACACAAAAATCAAATGCAACTCAATTAAAGGTCTTCCTAAGGTTAATTCAAACTAAGTGAGATAGATAAGGTCTATTCAAGAGGTGTAACAAGGGAGAAAGTCAAGGAAACCACTAAGGGAATGAATCGATCCCTAGTATGGTCACCAATTTGTTATCTAGAATTTACAACTATGGACAAAAGTATCTTCCCTAGACCTAGTGGCATGGCATAGAACAACAAAAATCAAGGACTATAAAGTTCTCCTGAGAGGAATTGGAGAATGGAAAGATGCTTACTTTTGATCAGTCAAAATCTATTCTCTCCTCTTGGCTTGTAAGCTCCAACCATAGCTTTGATTGCTATAATTAGAACCTGCACAAACAATCAACACAAGACAAAGCTTTATGATATCTATGTAACATTATCCAATCACTCTATTCCATGGATCAACATAACATTTAAATATATGAATGTACACATAACATAACACATATAGGAAGATGGTATACTCTTTGAATTAATATGAAAGGGAGAGAGTTTACAACCAAAAGTGGAAGCTGATCTTGTAGAGGTCTCTCCAAGTTGACTTTTCCTTCCTTGCCACAATCTACACCTTAATGTCACCCTAATGCATAGAAATGATAAATATCTAATCGTCAAAGAAACAACATAAGGGTATGATTAGTCTCCAAAACCCCACCTATAACTTGTAGATGATAGTAAATATATAGGAGATGATGGTAGTTTAGGAATTATTATCCATTTAAAAATCGAGGCTTGTGATCCACTCTTGATGAGAGGATGAGATCAAGGGATAATATGTGGAATCTCCAAGGTAGGATGAGATAGGATTTGAAGTTCTTATCTTAGGTAAATGGTTGTAACAACTCCTAAAAGCTTCTAGAAGAGGAAGCTTCTGGATTCTTTTTATTTTTCATGAATTTCTAGAATCAACACACACCCAAGAAGGAACAACCTGCTCTGATCACAGTAGGTGAATAACTGAGCAAGTTGTTCTTGAATGCAGGTCCCCAAAGGGTCATGTGCACTTGGCCTTAAAAGCACTAAAATGAAGTAGTCAAGGTCAGAAATTCAGGTATTTGGGAGTCATTTTTAGGGCTTTGTGCAGTGATTATGACAAGGTGTTCATGGATGTTGATTGATCCAGTTTATAGGCCTATTGACCAGATGTGACAAAATAGCCTATAAAACATATCCCCCGTAAAGCGTAAATTCATAAATGGAAATTGATGACTGAAGTGCTTTACCTTGTGACAAGTTCAGATCAAGAAAAGCTTGTCAGATCATCATGTATTACAATACATTTACATCATGATATCTTTTCTAAGGGAGACGTACCCATACTTGGCATATAAGCTAACTTTACATGTAGAATGATGAAGAAGACATGTCCACTGATGACAAAGGGTAGATCCATGATTGGATGACTGTCTGTATGATCATAGCCATCATGGTTTGTAATCTTGCATTAATCTTGAAATCGTAGCCCAAGTGGATGGAACTAGATCCAGGGTCTTCTATCTCATTCACTCGATCATCCAATGTATGAGTCTAACCATGCTAATAAAGGAGTTAGAGTTGAACATGGTAGACACTATCTGATTACCAACCAATGATGTAAGTCTTTAACAGATAGGAGAGAAGCCACCGATGTTGTTAATGGATTTTAGTGTACACTAGAACAATTTGTATGGTGTGAATGAATGAGTTGAAGTCGAACACAACATAAAATATGTTGGTCGAAGGTCAATGATTAAAAATTTTCGCTGAGAGCAAGGAAACTTTCCATTGATGTATACAAGTCCTAAGGTAATGAAGGAAGAGTTCTTAAGTGAACTTCTTGGATAATGAACTGATGTCGACAAGAAGCGACCCATTGTAGGAGGGCCTTGATGTATCCCCCATCAATGACATGAAATCATTAGGAGACTTTAGAGGTCTAAAATGGGCCTCCTAAGAAAATTGTACAGCCAAAATAAACTTTATAAGAGCCAATAGGATCCAAGATGATGATTTCAACCATGGGGGATGATTCACCCTTTTTGGAGTAAAAAAGTTAAAATATTAAAAAATAATAGCATAATAAAACTACTTTGTCAACTTATATCCCTAAGGGTTTTCTCAAATTTTGAGTGGGAGTAATCATTGGATGCAAAACTTGATTCCCCATCCAAAGAGTATCCATGTTGCATACTTTTGATGGACCCTCCTACACGAAAAGTGAGAAATAACTGGAATAAAAAAAGTTATTGTAATCATGTTTTTCATGTATTTCTTAGTTTTAGTGTAGCAGGGTCCATTGAAAGTATGCAACATGGGTACTCCTTAGATGAAGAATCAAATTATGCATCCAATGAGTGTTTCCTCTCGAAATTTGGGTAAACCAATAGGGAGATAGTTTGAAAATACTAGTTGAAAAAACAATTTTTCTTTTTTCCCTCTAAAATTTGATGAAGTCATCTAATATTATTTTATTATTTCCACTATTATTTTATAGTTTCCTCAGGAGGCCCATTTTAGTCCTAAAAAATCCCCTAATGTAGGTATCATGATTTTGTGATAGAATGATACTGATGTCAAACTGCTTCGGGAATGACAGACATGGAATGAAGGCTTAAGAGTATCGTAGCAGATATCAACTGAATGACTTCTCTTGAATAGATCGGAGACACTGAATGGAGTTGGAAACATTGACCTAAAGCTGAAAACAAATGTACATTAAAGTAGGTATGTATATGATTATATAAATGTACATTTAATTTAATTTAATTTTTATGTTATTTGAATAATTCTTATGCATGGACCATGAAGGAAATCATATCGAGAAGAAATATTAGAGGAAGATCAGATCCCAAGTAGTTGGACAATTATGGGTGAGGTGGTTACTTACCCAAGCTACCCCTTGGAAACAAAATCTTCAAAAAATAAAACTAATAGGGTACGAGGAACCTAAGGAAGAAGGATGAGGTATGGTTGTACATTAGTAAGGAAAGGATGCAAGGAGAAGGCAAAAATCTGAAGCCTATTCATTATGGTCCATTCAAAATCCTCAAGAAGGTTGGAAATAATGCTTTTCAATTAGATTTGCCTTCCTACATGCAAATGTATTCTGTTGTTAATGTGGAGAACTTACGTTTGTGTGAACCTCCTTTGATCGTTGATCATGAAAGCGTTGTTCAGCTGCCATCTATAGAAGATTTCTTGCCAGAATTCTTAGATGAGCTGAAAGAAGATACAATCCTTGACAGAAGGACACACACTTCAAGGAGGGGCAATGTAGATTATGTTCGGGTTGGTTTCAAAGGCAGCAAACCGAACAAGGCAAAGTGGATGGAGGTGGACAGAGTGAGGGCACTGTATCCTCACCTCTTTAACAGGTAGTTGAAGGCTTTTGGGGTGCAAAAGCTTCCCAATGGGGAGGCGTGATCAGGGGCTCATGTCCCAGGTGTCGAAAAATGCTCAAAATTGAAAGTGATCAAAATTGGCTTGAACTTGAATGATTGAATAGAGCTCGTCCTCCTGATTCTGACACCGTAAACGGTTCAAAAAACGGTCACCGTATGTGAAAGTTACGTCAAAAACAAAATTGCCCAATAACCCTATAATTTTGAATTTAAAAAAAAATTAAAAAAATAATATTCCACAGAATATTCCTTGGAATATTCCTTTTGGGCGGGCCAATCAGAAGCCGCCACGTGGCAAGCCCAGAGGCCGCCATGTGGCCCAGGATGACATCAACAACAGGTTTGGGCGCTTGTAAAATTTTGGCATTGGCAAGTTTGGAACCCGTGACCTCCGTTCCACTAGCCGGCCACCTTACTGTTGGGCCACAATGGTGGCTGTTGAAAAATAATGGAAACAGGTTATATTTGAAGTTCAAAATTGTGGTAGGAGGGAATGAAAAGGGCCAGCCCCGCCTCCATACGACCTCCGCCCAGGAATCAAGGGCCTATCCCTAAACCCTCGGAGCTAACCAACAGTCTCATTAATTAACTGGATTTAAGATTGGCGGGATTCCTGGCAGACTGCCAAATTTGGGCTGGCCCACCATAATTGGCGGGGCTGACTGGCCCCAACTACAGTTAGCTGGAGTTCTTTTAGGCTAAATTGGAGGGAATTATTAAATGGCCATAGCTTTGGCTAGGAAAGGCAGTTTTGGACGATTTTTTTTTTTGATTTTGGGTACTTTGGACGTGATGAAGCCATTGACATGGGTCTTTCAGCCATCAAAGGTCATTTGCATAGGTTTTGGAGCCATGGAAGTTCTAGGAGCCACCAGGGCTCAGAACTGTGAGAACTGTATCAGGTTGCAGGTATCCATTGGAGGTGAACCAACAATCAATCTTGAAGGATTCAAGTGTTTTGCATCTGATTTTACAGTTTATTTCACCTCTAGAGACTTCTATTTAGCTGTAAATTCATTTTGAGCATTTAATTAAAACAAGGACAGGCCCATTTGGGAGCCTTGGACCCAACAGACGTAGCCCAGGAGGGTTGAACTGCTTCATCAACTTATTTTGCATCTGTGGTTGATTTATTTTGTAGAAAAAATTCGTTTTAATGTGTTAAATAGTAAAAGGAAATAATTCTGCTATGTTTGAATGGATCATGAACAGCTGAAATTTTCATTTTCTTCTTTACTGCAAGACATGGGAATCTTTTAAACATGTTTACTACTGAATTGAATACCTTGCAAACCTTTTTCAAGTAGTTTCAAATTCAGATCATAAAAGGACTCCCACCTATTCATGATCACGATCATGCTATTCAATTGATTTCAAAAAGAGTTCCTCCAAGCATTAGACCTTATATATATTTCTATGCCCAAAAGAGTGAAATTGAATGTATGGTTGAAAAATGCTAGAAGAAGGTATAATTCAACCTAGATAAAGTTCTTTCTCTTCTCTAGTAGTATTGGTATACAAGAAGGATGGATCATGGTGTGTATCTATGGATTATAGGGAGCTCAATAAGCTCATTATTAAAGACAAATTTCCCATTCCTATTATTGATGAATTGTTTGATGAACTACATGGAGAAATTTACTTCACTGATTTGGATCTTTGTTAAGGATATCATGAAATTATAATAAAGACTAAAGATATTTCAAAAACAACATTTAAAACTTATGAAGGTCATTATGAATTTTTTTTCATGCCTTTTGGCCTTACTAATTTAGGTTCTACATTTCAAGGTTTGATTAATTCCATTTTCAAACCATTCCTTAGAAAGTGTGTGTTAGTATTTTTTGATGGCGTAATAATCTAAAACAAGTTTTGGAAGGATCATTTTCAACAAGTTCACATGGTTTTCAAACTATTAGAGGAGAAACAATTGTATGCAAAACCCTCCAAATGTTTCTTTGGGGTAAAGAAGGTGGAATTTTTGGGTCATATTGTATCTCATGGCGGTGTTAAGGTAGGTCCTAACAAAATTAAATGCATCAAGGAAAGGGACATTCCCACAACCCTAAAGCATATTTGAGGATTTGTCAGGTTGACATGGTATTGCAAGTTTGTTAATAATTATGGGAAAATAACAACACCGATCTGAACAATAGTATTGAAGAAAGATGCATTTTTTGGGACTCGAGAAGTAAAAAAGTCCTTTGAACATCTTGAAGAGATAATGCGCCAAGCTTCGGTTTTAGGTACTCAATACTTCACAAAATCATTTATGGTGGAATGTGATGCCTCATTAAATGGAATTGGTCTTGTTTTAATTCAAAAAGAAAGACTTATTTATTTTGAAAGTCGTCCATTCAAGGGAAAGTGTTTACACAAACCTATTTCTAAGAAGCCAATGTTTGAAATACTACATGCGATGGTGCCCTTATCTAATGGGAAGAAACTTCAAGGTAAAAATGGATCATGATAGTCTTATATAGTTTTTGGAAAAAATATTATCTTCAAAGGAGAAGAAAAAATGAGTCACTAAGATATTGGGTTATGAATTTGAATTCATCTACAAAATCGTGAAGATAAATGTTGTTGTAGATGCACTCTCAAGAAGGGAAGAGGATGTGGAAGAATTGCTTTATTCCATTTTGATTATCCAACTTAACTTGATAACTTAAGAAATGGAGGAATGAAAGAATCACAAAGACGTGTAGACACTCATTCAAAGATTGCAACAAGATCACAAAACATTAGATACATTTATTTGGAAAAATGACTCATTATGGTACAAAGATCACTTATATATATGTAATAATTCCCATCTCAAACAAAATATTATTTTGGAATTGCACGCCTCTCCTTTAGGACGGCACTCAAGGCTTTCAGAAACATACCATAGGGTTAAGAAGGATTTCTTTTAGATGGCCTTAAATCTGATATTCAAACGTTTGTGGAAAAATTTTTGGTTTGCCAACAAAATAAAGTTGAAACAATTAAGTCCCTCAGTCTATTAGAACATTTAGCCAATCCAAGTTAGCATTGGGAGGAGGTCTCATTTGATTTTATCACAGGTTTACCCAAGTTTGAAGGAAAGAGTGTCATCATGGTGGTAGTTGATAGACTTACCAAGCATGCACACTTTTGTGCATTATCCCATCCTTTTAAATCTAGTACAATTTCTATTTCATTTATTGAAACAATTCAAAAGGTACGTGGAAATCCAAAGGTTATTATAAGTGACGGAGATCACATTTTCACTCGAAATTTTTGGATGAAATTATTTTGTTTTCTTGGCACTCAATTAGCTCATAGCTTATCTTATCAGCCTCAATTTGATGGGAAAAATGAGATAGTGAAAAAGTGTTTGGAAGGATATCATTGTTACTTTGTATCTGATAAATAAACACAATGGGTATAGTTTTTTCCTCTAGCTGAATGGTGGTATAACACTTCCTTCCATACTACAGCGAAAATGACCCCATTTATGGCACTTTATGGATATCATTCACTTTCCATCATGTTATCTTTAAGAGAAAATTCTAAGGTTCAAGCAGTGGAAGATCACATCGAGCATCAACAACAAGTTCTCCAACTCCTAAAGGATAACCTCACTTTGGTGCAGAATTGAATGAAACAATAGGCATATCAACATCACATTGAAAGAAGTTTTGATGTAGGTGATTGGGTATTTTTACGGCTACAACCTTACACACAAATCTCCCTTAAGTAGGCTAGGAAGGATAATAAACTACCACACAAGTACTATGGTCCTTACAAGGTGTTGCAAAAGATTGGTACTATGGCATACAAATTGGATCTTCCTAGATCTTCTCGAGTACACGCCACTTTCCATGTTTCATGCTTAAATAATGTTATCGATGAGAACCTCCCAATTCAAACAATATTGTGAGAAGTTGACGAGGAAGGAAAAAGCATACTGGAGCCTAAATAAATCATGGAAATATGAACTAGACAACTACAAAATCAATCTATTTCAGAGTATCTCATTGAGTGGAAGAATTTACTTGTTGAATATTCCACATGGGAGGATGATACTTTTATACAGAAGCATCCATAACTACTCAAGCATTGAGGACAAAAGTATTTTGAAGGAGAGGGGCATGTCAGGTCCTTATAATATTAGTGTAGCCCCTTATTGTTATTGTTAGTGTATCCCCCATATTATTATGTTTGTGCCCCATAGAAGCCCACTATTGTTATGTATGTGTCCTTACATTAAGATTGTTATGTACGCTTCGATTATTTTAAGACCCCTTACACTCCTATATATGCAAAGGGGGAATTTTCATTTGCATCATCCAAGAATTTCTCATTTATGTGATGTAGAGGGGGTCGCCTCCTCGAAGAGGATATTTATTAAGTCATTGATCGATCTTTTCTTCTATTTTTTGAGCTAGTGGCATAACAAATTAAAGCTTGAATTCTCAGACTGTAAACCTTGGCTAAGTCTGATTAGGATTAGATAGCCCTGAAAAAAATACCAATTTGTATTAGTTATTGTTCTGAAAAACTACTCTAGGGTGTGAACCAAGCTTGGGGGAGATTCAGTGTTAAAGACTGATCTCATAGGCTAGGTGGAGAATTGTGTTTCTCGGGATTTTGGGGTCCATTGCAATAAGTGAGAGAACATATATGTATTCTAAACAAATTCCTACTTTTTTTATTTATGTCTTAGAATAGTAATCAGGCTTAGTGAAATAAAGGTTGATTTAGGAAAGATATGTATGCATTGTTATAGATTGATTAATAGAATTTATCTAAATTATAAAAACTAGGAAACTAATCCTGAGTGTTATAATTCAATAAAAACAAGGGTTAGTGTACTCTAACAGGAGATGAGTTGGTTCCCTACCTCGTTGATGGAATCAACAAATAGAGAACAATATCACCTCCTCAATGATCATAACACTAAGAGGTAAACCCTAGAAAAAGCAGAACTGGGAAAGGATGTGAGAAACTACTTGTTCTCATTCCTATATGAATAATGTAAATTTTGGACAAAATATTGGAGTATGTTGGGTTAGATTCCAAGTTAAGCCAGTAAACCAAAAACCTGAGGAATCAATCCCTTGCCCTCCATTATTTGAAACAAAAGAATAAGGAAAAAATAATATGGAATTCTAAATAGTAACGGGAGTGTGCTTATACTTCTGTGCATTAAGACATTAAGACATCCATTACTTAAAATTCATGAAAGAACAAAAGAGAATAGTTTGAGCATGTGTAACTAAATAAAAATAGATATGAATCAATAAAGTGTGTAACTCTATACTATTTAGGAGTTACCCATATAAGCACCATGCATGAAGAATAACCAACAAAACACTAAGAATTAACCCTTTAGTATTTTTGAAAAAAAGGTTATAATCACAAGAGTGAACTATCATTATTCATATGTCTAAGGTATTCATCAAGAAGATTGTTCAAAGTAAAGTGTTTATGCAAAGGAAACTGTTCCGACTGATAAGACAAATTTCCATAAACGTTAGTAAACTTATCAAGAATCATTGAATAAGTATAGAAAAGAACATAGAGAATCCAGTATTAATAAAAACTTTTAAAAATATGTTGTAATGACTGTATTTGGGAAACAGTCAAGAGTGGGCACATATTTACAACTTTACATTCAATTCTAAACAATTGTCTAGATATTCATGTATACCCTGAGAGTATCAAGGGATTACATAACTGAAAATAAATTAATCTCACTAAGACGTGAGAAAATATTATCTAAGCGGCTAGTAGTAACATAAACCTTCAGATATGACAATAGTAGGGTGTCATAAAACCCCACTAGCTCAATAATCCTAGATAAACTTTCATAAAATAAAACCCTTAATCCGACATGCATTACATAACTCAGGTTGAAAGTAGCACCTAGATGAAATAAAAGCCTTGTGTAAGTAGTAGAAGTAGCTGGAAGGGTTAAGGAACTTGCACAAGAACCAAATAGGAAATTTACCTGTAGTCACATGTTCACCATACCAGGAATTCAGTTAGCCTATTCTAGGTGTGCAAATTAAAGTAACAATTTTCAGAATTAATACTGTGAAAGAGAAGTCATTACCGTATTCCTACGCTTGTCACGTGTATCCTGCAGATAGAAAATTTCGTTAGTATGTAAAAGTGTCCCTTAACATAATCACTGGAAACATAACAAAAGAGGGTAGAGTGTCTGTTCTCGAAGGGGTATGGACCATACCTACAATTTAACAATAGAACTAGAGGAAGATCGACTGTAAAACTACTAAGCAAGGCTGTGCAATGGAGGAACCTACCATATATGTATAAATTTTCCCGTTGTTTAAAACATTACACATGAGAGAACTGAAGGGCAAACAATTAGGAGAAGAAATCTCATCGTGATGCAGCGATGCAATGGCAACGTCTAGGGTCAAGCTCATGGTGAAAGGAAACCCTTGAATACCAAAACCATAACGCGGTTGCAGATTGTTAGGCCCCTATACTACTAGTGTAACCCCTTATTGTTATTAGTACAACCCCCTTATTATATTGTTGTTCCCATGTAGTCCCCATATTGTTATTATTGTGCACCATAGAAGCCCACTATTGCTATTATTGTGCTCCTACATTATTATTGTTATGTCGGCTCTGGTTATATTATGACCCCTTAGACTCCTATATATACAAAGGAGGTCTTGCCATTTGTATCATCCAAGAATTGTTCATTTATGTAATGTAAAGGAGGTTGCCCCCTCGAAGAGGTTGAACTCTAAGGTGTTAATCTATCTCTTCTATCTTTTTGTGAGCTGGTTTCATAACATTTGGTATCAGAGCTTTGGGTTCTAAGGTTTCGCTGCTCCTAATAGGGCATCATGGCATTTTCGTTATAACTTTCTTTCTGCGATGTTTCAGAAGTGAAAAAAAAACCCATTTGAGACGAAATCACATTGAACCTTGGTCTGAATTTCATAGCTTTTCACTCTAAATTTGTAGAGATATGATCCACGTAATTTGGTCATTTCGCAGACTCCTGAATTACATTCCAAATAGGTTACCTAGGGAAAATCATCATAACTTTATCTATGAGCATCAATTTCAAATTTTGTAAGAAGGTACAGAAAGAGGACAGACTATAGTTTATTATATATATATTTTTTAGAGCCACAGGTCAAAACATGGACACGTGGGATGTGGCACAAGTTTGCTCTACTAAACTAGTCTATAATCAGGTTATTGTGGGAGATTTGGCATAACTCTTCCTTGGAGAATCCAATTTGGATCAAACTAGTGGCATTGGAAAGAGGACATAGAGAGCTACTATAGATCACAATTTAAGAACTTAAATATTGAAAGTACAAAGTTGCAGTCGTTTCAAGATCGAGCTCCTAAAATCAAGAAAAAGCAAGATGAGGAAGTTTGATGGCAAGGATCCAGTAAATTGGATACTTTAGATGGAGCAATATTTTGATCTACATGGTGTACCACTATTACAAAAGGTATGTATTTCATCTTTATATTTGTAACCGAAGCAATTTTTATGGTATAAGGGGCTTTGTTCTCATAAACAACCTGTTACATGGTCAATTTTCAAAAAGGAAATGATAGCACATTATGAGGACACAAAGATGCTCAAGCAGTGAAAGATCACATCGAGCATCAAAAACAAGTTCTCCAAATTTTAAAGGATAACGCCACAGTGGTGCAAAATCGAATGAAACAACAGGTAGATCAACATCATAGTGAAATTTTTTTTGATGTAGGTGGTTGGGTATTTTTACTTCTACATCTCAAGCAAGATATTTATGAGAAAGAAATCTTGGAAATACTATATGCACTTAAGAAATGACGACCTTACTGAATGGGAAGACACTTCAATATAAAAATGGATCATGATAGTCTTACCTACTTTTCAGAACAACTATTATCCTTAGAAGAACAAAAAAAATGGGTAACAAATATGTTGGGTTATGACTTTGACATCATCTATAGAAAAGGGAAGCAAAATTTTGTTGCAGATGCACTCTCGAGAAAGGATGAGGATGTGGAAGCATTGTTTTTTGTTATTTTCATTATCCAAATAGATTGGATAAGCGAAGCAAGGGATGAATGGAAGAAGGATGAAGAAGTATCGCCACTTATTCAAAAGTTGTGAAAGATCCCAATTCAAATAATATTGGCAGAAATTGAAGAGTAAGGAAAATCATATTGGAGTCATAGGAACAAGAACCCAACAACTACAAAATCGATCAATTTTAGAGTATCTCATCATGTGGAAGAACTTACCCGCTGAAGATTCCATGTGGGAGGATAATAATTTTATACAAAAGCATGAAGAACTACTCAAGCATTGAGGACAACACTTTTTGAAGGAGAGGGACATGTTAGGCCCCTATACTACTAGTGTAACCCCTTATTGTTATTAGTACAACCCCCTTATTATATTGTTGTTCCCATGTAGTCCCCATATTGTTATTATTGTGACCCATAGAAGCCTACTATTGCTATTGTTGTGCCCTTACATTATTATTGTTATGTCGGCTTTGATTATATTATGATCCCTTAGACTCCTATATATGGAAAGGAGTTCTTTTCATTTGTATCATCCAAGAATTGTTCATTTATGTAATGTAAAGGAGGTTGCCCCCTCGAAGAGGCTGAACTCTAAGGCATTAATCTATCTTTTCTATCTTTTTGTGGGCTGGTTTCATGAGAGGTAAGGACCATACCTACAATTTAACAAGAATTGTTCTTGAAGAGGTAAGGACCATACCTACAATTTAACAACAGAACTGGAGGAAGCTCGACTGTAAAACTACTAAGCAAGCCTATGCAATGGAGGAACCTACCATATATGTATAAATCTATCTGTTGTCCAAAACATTATACATGAGAGAACTAAAGGGCGAACAATTAGGGGAAGAAGTCTCACCATGATGCAACGATGCAATGGCAACATCTAGGGTCAAGCTCATGGTGAAAGGAAACCCTTGAATACCAAAACCCTAATGCTGGTGTCGGGAGTGGAGGAGGGTGGTTTCTCCAACCACCCTTCTCCTTGTGAACCGTTGATTTCATCTCAGTGAATCAAAACTATTGATCGGGCATCACACTACTGAATCCGAGAAATATGAAAATCATACACGCAAAGAATTATAGAGAATTATATACAAGGGAAAACCCTTGTATAGGGTATAGAACTTGAATTAACACATTGAGTGTAATCATCAACATTAAGCCTCAAACCTTATTGACAATGAGTGAAAATTAAACTTTACTGGAAATTATTAATGTTTGTAAACATTGAAATTTGTAAAGGATAGTCCAAGTGGCTATATTAACTCAATGAAAGTCAAATAATTGCAATGTAGATGAACTAGTTAATATATACAAAATGGGTAAGAAAAATTAGGTTGTAGTGAATCTTACAAGTAATTTGAAACCTTACCTTCATCAAAATTAATCACAACTTCTATTCTTAGTGATTCAAAATCACCATATTATATTGCATCTACCAAGAGATTTATTGAGGGATCACATTTATTTTATTTCTAAAAGAGGTTTTTCACCTCAAGGGATTTGATCTCTCTAGGCTCTTAGTACATCTTGAATTAAGATGGATCTATGTTGGTTTATATATGAGGAATGATTATTTATTTATTTATTTATTTTTTTTTTTGAGAAAATTTAGCTCAAACAAAACATTTATAACTATGACATCAATTTACTAATTTATATATTTGGAATACTAATTATTTTTTAGTATGATGAAGTTTACCTCACACCAACTTAATTTTTTCACTCAACTTTTTAGTTTTGTAAGTATTCCAATTCCAATTTGATGAAACCTTTTACTAAGGCATAACATTTTAGTTATGCAAGTATTTCAATCTCATGCAACATTTTACACATAAAAATAGCTATATTTTAGTTCTTTAAGTATTCCAATCTCATGCAACATTTTACACATAACAAGATCTCACATTTTAGTTTTGTAAGTAATCCAATTTCACCTAACATTTAAAGTGTAATAATAGTTCACTTGTGATTTATTAGTTTCACATTTTTGAAAATGATCTTATATGATTTTTTGCGTTACAAGCAAAACCTAGCTAATTGGAATGACGAATGGAGTGCTGGTAAAATTTATAGTTTGTTGAGTTTTCTCTCCCAATGTGAAGCAATGCATAATTTACTAGGTTACATATTATATAGGTTATTTTTTTTGAAGATTAAATATACCTTAACTGAAATTTTCAACAACGAACTAAATGAACCTTATACTCTTTTTGTTTCCTTGACTTTTCCACACATAATTTCCTTTTGTGATTAACAATATTATGTATATATGTGTTTTTCATTAAAAAATTTAATTGAACAAAATATTCAATATTATTCTTTATTTTTCATTCATTAATTAGCCCACATATATTAAAAAAAATTAACCTTCATATTTTTTATTTTCATTAATTAGCTAACATATATTTGAAAAAAATTAATATAACATTATTGGATAACATCTCTGATACATTGAGTTGTAAAATACTTCTACCCACAACAATAATAAATAAAATAAAACCAAATTAACCCCTCATTAAATTTAATTGTAAACCATCGATCATACCCTTTACTTTTACTAATTTTGAATAGCTATTTTTCATCTTAACCACCATAAACGTTTTTGAAGTTTGAATATCTCAGATCGGCATGTGAAAACATGTTTACTTCAATTGTTGTACAAAATAGTGTCCTTTCTCTCCGATTCTTTTCGACAAACTCTATTTTTCTGGATGTGCTTAACTTTTCTTAATTTCTATTCACTTTCTCTTCTCTTTTTTTGGGTGGTCCCTCGTTATTTTTTTGTCGGTGGAATTCTGTTACAATGGTTTTATTCATAATGTTTATTTTAAACTTCTTATTAATTGGGTTAGTCTCCAATTCAGTAAAATACACAAAAATAAATAATAATATTTTTTTTTTTATTAAATAAATAGGAAAAATACTAGTGAGTAGTTTTTGGATAGGTTTTTATAACCTGTTGCGTTGCCAATAATAATATTATGTTAAAAAGAAATATAACTATATAGAGTATTAGATACATTTTAATTTTATAACGGTTACGGTGTTGTGAGAATGGAACAAATTAACTATATAGAATTTTAGATGCATCTTAATTTTATAAAGGTGTTGTGGGAAGGGACCAACTACCCCCTTATATTATGGGAATGAGAGAACTACTCTATTTCGTTGTGGGAATAAGAGGATTTTGTCTCATTTCATTGGAACTTGAAGAAACAAGAAGAACTTCAATGGGTATGAAGTTCATTCTCTATGGAAAATGTACAATCAATTGAAGGTGGAATCAATTCAACAATTTTCTCAACCAATTGCTGGTTAGCAACAAAGTCATAGGATTCATGTTCAAAGAGATTGGAATTGACAAGAGATGGATTGTGATCAATCACTTCATCAACTAGTGGAGGATTGGGAGAACTCTTTCCATTACGAGCCGAAAGATGAGGTTGAGATGTTGTAAGGTTTTCAAATAATTTTGAGGCTTCATCCATATACGGAAACACGTGAATAGGATGATTCCATTCACGTAACATATAGGGAAACATAACTTTACCCTTCTTTTCATGAACTTTATGTTGTAAGGTTTTCCAATAATTTTGAGGCTTCATCCATATAAGGAAAAAGGTGAATATGATGATTCCATTCACATAACTTATAGGGAAACTTAACTTTACCATTCTTTTGGTGAACTTTATGATCACTAGTAAATGGTGTGTCACCAACATGATCTCCACAAGCTAACGACAAAAACTGTTGTGAGACTATGGAGCACACTTCTAATAAAAAAAAATTAATATAACATTACTTAACAATATCTCTCATATATTAAATTGTAGAATACCTTTAGAGACAACAATAATAAATAAAATAAAAACAATTAACCCTTCATTAAATTTAATTGTACACCATTACTGATACCCTTTACTTTTATTAATTATGAATAATTATTTTTCATCTTAACCACCATAAACATTCTTGAACTTTCAATATCTTAGATCCACCTATGATAACATGTTTTCTTCCATTGCAATACAAAATAGTATCCTTTCTCTCATATTCTTTTGGACCATCACTATTTTTCTCGATATCCTTAACTTTTCTTAATTTCTATTCTCTTGTTTTTCTTTTTTTGTGGTCCCTCATTATTTTTTGTGGTCCCTCATTATTTCTATTCATTAATTTTTATTTTATTTTTAACTTTTTTATTAATGGGTTACTCTCCAATTCAGTAAATTAAATAAATAAAATTAATAATTAAAAAATCTTTAAATAAATAAAGAAAATACCCATATGTGAGTAGTTTGTGATAGGTTTACATTTTTGATAATGTTTTTCATAAAGTGTTTTTTCTGTTAATAATATATTAGGTTTAAAAATTTACTATTAAAATAAATTAGATCACTTTAATTCTATATTTAAAAAAATAAAATTTATTAATTAATTATTTTATTTTTATTTCAACAAATATGAGATGCATTTTAATTTTATATTTAAAAATGAGATGGCATTTTATTCTTATTTAACATAATTAATTAATTAATATTTGTATTTTTATTTCAACAAATATGATTTTTACGCCGTAAGGCGTTTCCCTCTGAAATCAACTCCTCCAAATGCTTTTCTGTCTTAATCTTAACCGTTAGATCTTTTGTTAGACGATTGAACAAAAATCAGCCGTCTGATTTAATAAAAAATATTTTTAAAATCCTTGAATGCAGGCCAATACGGAGGACTGGAGCATGGACACGTGCGAGGAGCAACAGACCGAAGACGCTGCAGTTTCCGGGGAACACATGGGATGGATTATCAGGCACAAAATATCCCTAGGAATCGCCAGAGCGCTTGCATTTCTCCACAATGGGTCATCCTCGCCGATCGTTCATGGAGGCCTGACACCGTTTAATGTGCTGTTAGATGACAATTTTGAACCCCGTGTGGCTGAATCCGGGATCAAAGACCTTTTAAAAGTATCAGCCCGCCTGGAAATCCTAAATTCTGTGTATGCTGCTCCTGAATCTCTTGACACTTTTAATCAAGGCGCAAAGGCCGATGTCTATAGTTTTGGGGTTGTATTATTAGAACTGGTCACGGGTAGAAGGGCTTCTGATGGTGGTTTTCCTGGTGGATTCAAAGGGAATTTGGTTGATTGGGTCCGTTCTCTGATGAAAGAAAACCATGGCATTAGTGCACTGAACACAAGACTGTCCAATTCTGCTCCTACAACCCAAATGCTGGATGCTTTGAGAATTGGGTATCTCTGCACTGCAAAGTCACCCTCCAAGCGTCCCTCTATGCAGCAGGTGGTTGGTCTTTTGAAAGACATTCGACCAGACCCAGCTCAGATCTGATTTGTTTTAGTGTTGGCAAAAGCGCCCTGTAATCTGGTTACAATATTTATTTGGCATTTAAAAGATAATTTTTGTTCCCAATTGCTGAAAACTTGCTAAAGGCTTTGGATTGGGACTATGTATTCTTTTATTTTAAAATCCTGGAATGCAGGCCAATATAGAGGGCTGGAGCATGGACACGTGGGAGGAGCAGTAGACCGAAGAGGCTGCAGTTTCCGGGGAACGCATGGGATGGATTACCACGCACAAAATATCCCACTGGTTAATTTATCCTTAGTCCTCGGCCTAAAACCGATATGTATAACTAGATTATATATGAATAGGTATGAATAATTTTATTTAAGTTTATGAAAGACCTGCTAGAATCTATTGCATTAGGGAAGGAATTACAGAAATTTACAGTTGCTTTAATGTTATTATGGAATGGAACATTGATATAATAAGTTGGCCTTTATCAGTCACTTCCCAATGGTGCATCTTCTACCGGAATGAAGCACAGGCGATAGTGGAGACATGGTGTAGAGATTTTGAGAAAGCAAGCGAAGACAAGAAAATCCCATTGCTTTATCTTGCGAATGACATCTTACTAAATAGCGTGGAGAGGAATGGCTGTGAGTTATTTGTGAACGAATTTTGGCGGGCTCTACCAATATATCTTGTAGATATATATCAAAATGGAGGACAAGTTATAATCGAAGTTGTATCGAAGCTGGTATATGCTGTATTCTCTGATGAATAAATGATATTTGAATGTTTGTATTTTCTGTATTCTGATCTTTTTTAGTTTTTAAATAAAAATGTAGGTTGGCATATGGGAAGATCGCAATGTTTTTAAATTAGGTCATCACAATCTGAGAACGCATTTTCTTGGAGAAAACCCCCCCTCAAGTTCGGATGAAGGATTTGACCCAATGCCCCCCAGAAAAATAGTGAGACAATTTATCATACATTTCTTCATTACTTTCAGTAATATTGTACTAGGGTTTCCCTTTTGATGTTTTCTGTTAATTGGTATCAATTTAGAAACTGGAAGTTAGATTCGAAGGTGGAGGTACTGCGGAGAGAATATTAACAGCATACCAGGCAGCCGGAGAGGAGCATATACAGGAAGATATGATATTGAAAACATGCGAGTCTTCGATGAAACGATTGAAAGAGATAGAGAACGATGTACACAACACCTGCGAAACTGGCATGTAGACAAACAACAAAAGTAGTTAATAGATTGTTGTGTTTATTTATCGCGCGAAGCGAAGTAAGTTTGCTGGAGAGACGAATATGGTTAAGCGAGCATAATTTCCATAGGTTTTACCAATTCTATATCAAATAAATAATAACTCTGATGCCCTAGTGTATCAACACATTCTGACAACCATAACAAAATTTGCTCAATAAATATGTCGCCTCACACCAATTTAATAATGTCTCTTCACGCTCAGTCTTCTCACAGATTTCTGATTTCGTCGCTTCTCTGATGTCCTGCCTCAATGATAATAATGCTAATCTTGGGTTTCGAAACTCATCCATTTTAGCACTTTCCAGTTGGTTTTTGGTTTTGTGAAAAGGTTGGTTTTTGGTTTTCTCTCATTTCCACAGGTAGAATTCCTAATTCGATACATTTCTTTATATGTTGGCTTTAGAGTTCACTAGAGCAAGATCTGGAGCATGAACTTAAGAGTTATTGTTGTTTTTTTACCTAATAAGAATTTTTTTCAAAATTCAGTTATTTTTTCAAACTTTAGTTTGCTCAAACCAGTAGAAGAACAGCTGTAATTGTTTGTTATTTCAGAATGTAGGTTTACTCATCAGGAGTTGATTTATTATTAATAGTTAATGAAAATTAAGCCACCTGAAATTATTTTTCTGATATTCTGTAAAGAACATGCTTTCACCCATACCAGATACTTCTGCTTCCACTCACACCAAATACTTGTATACTTAAAGTGTTCACCTATTTTACTAATTCTTATTCAAACAAAAACCGTTTTAGAATGAAAAAAAAACATGCTTTTGCTTGAGGTTTGGTTTGGGGCTTAGAAGGAAACTGGGAATTCTTCGGAAGTAGCTAGGTGTAGCATATGCTTTTAAGTGGGTGTTATTTTGTTTTTTAAGCAAAAGTTATTTTTTTATTAAAGAATAGAAAATAAAAAATTCCCAATTTGTGTACGATTATAGGATTTCACCATGTAATTTTTTATTCATATTTATTTTACATTATATTCATGTTTACACCGAGATTTAAATATAAAACTTTGTATCAACCTTTATTTTACATTTTCATAATCCCTGAAACAAAATAATATCTAAGAAAAATAATCATGCAACATGAAAAAACAGTAATCGGGGAAGTCTGTCTAGCAGAGCCAATTTATTTATTTTAATCTTTAACTTATTTTAAAACCCACACTGGTAAATAAGGCGACAGCATATTCTAAACATAAATGTAATTTTTTCACAATTTAAAAAGAAAAACACTCTCCCTTTGCCTACCTGTCTGTGAAGTACCTGGCTTTCCTGTGGGTTTTAGCACCTTCCGGTTGGTCTTCTCTCATTTCCACACGTCAAATTCCTGACTTACACATTTCTCAATCCGTTAGCTTTTCGGTTCATGAGAGCCAGAAAAACGCTCTTCCTTTACCTACGGGTCTGTGAAGTACCTGGCTTTCTCGGTTGTGGCTTTCCGGCGGGTTTTAGCACCTTCCTGTTGGTCTTCTCTCATTTCCACAGGCCAAATTCCTGACTTACACATTTCCTAATCTGTTAGCTTTTGAGTTTATGAGAGCTATGAAGTAGAGAAAGATCTGAACCATGAAATAAAGGCATAGTTTTGATTTTTTTTACATGGTAAGAAAATTTAATAGAACTTGGTTGTTAAATTAGCAATGGGATAGTTAAGGTTAGCTGCTATTTTAGAATGCAGGTTGACTCATGATAGTATTTAAAGAAAATCATTTCATCTAGAATTATCTTGTTGTTGTTTTCACTCAGGCTAGATGCTTATGTGTCTCAGGCTTTTAACTTGTTTCCTTACATGGAAGCAAACTTTTATCCCAACAGAAATAGATTTAGAGGTGGGAAAAAATATAAATTTTCTTGAAATTGACCTAATATCTACAATTAAAAAACTGAAACACCTCTTATACTAATTAAAAAAAGAGCTATCATTCCCTATGATTTTTTTTAAAACTCATGGTTTGGTTTGGGGTTGAGCATGGAAGGAAACTGGAAAGGAAAAAACTGCTCCACAAGTAGTTCAGTCAAGTAGTAGTTGTGAAACACATGATTTCAAGTAAGTGTTATTTTGTTTTTTTAAATAAAAATTTGAACTTCTTAAACTTGATACATAATTATTAAATTTAAACCTATAATTTTTTATTAACATTTATTTTTGTCACTAAAAACAAAATAAATATCTGACTATAGTAATCATGCTAACTCATTAAAAAAGTATATGAGAAAAATTAGAGTCATATTGGAGAAGACTGCCTAGTAGCATGAGCCCTATGGTATCTTGATGTTTCAAGTTTCTCCCATTGATAAGGGCTAATACATATCGCACTTCTTTGTATGCCTGCGACATCATGTTTGTACTGATATATTATGTATTCAGAGGCTTTTAAATGGGCAAGGGCTTTTTTTACTGTAAATTTTAATATCTATGTTTATATGTTATCAGCATTTTGCCAATAACCAAAAAATTTATTTTTAAGTAAAGTGAATGTAAGAGGACTAATTTGATCTGATTAGTAAACATATTACATAAGTGCAAATATATTGCACTTTATGCAATATATTTGCTTTGATTTTTAACCTATTTTAAAACTCTGTTATAAGATACTGGTAAATAAAGTAACCACAAAATCTAAATATAAATATAGTTTTTTCACAATTTAAAAAGAAAAACACTCTGCCTCTACCTCACAGTCTGTGGAGTGCCTGGCTTTAGCTTCTTGAGACATCTGTTGCAATTTGTTGTAAAGTTAGTATTTTATCTATTGATCTATTATCTTATTCCATATCATATCAGCAGGATGCCTCGACATTATGCAGTCGATTCAATTATCTGATGAACTCATTCAAGAAGAGACGGTTCAGTGGGAATGCACCAACCAGCTGAGATATAATGAATCGACAACTGCTGCTGTTATTTCTCAGCTGAGAGAGGCGATCCAACAAGAGGTAATAATTATAGCTCACAGTGATCCTAATGCTCTAGTACTATAATTACGCCGTAAGGCGTTTCCCTTTTTTTGTCCTAATTTTAACGGTTAGATCTTTTGTTAGACGATTGAACAAAAATCAGCAATCTGATTTAATAAAAAATATTTTAAAATCCTGGAATGCAGGCCAATACAGAGCACTGGAGCATGGACACGTGGGAGGAGCAGCAGACAGAAGAGGCTGCAGTTTCCGGGGAACACATGGGATGGATTAACAGGCACAAAATATCCCTAGGAATCGCCAGAGCGCTTGCATTTCTCCACAATGGGTCATCCTCGCCGATCGTTCATGGAGTCCTGACACCGTTTAATGTGCTGTTAGATGACAATTTTGAACCCCGTGTGGCTGAATCCGGGATCAAAGACCTTTTAAAAGTATCAGCCAGCCCAGAAATCCTAAATTCTGTGTATGCTGCTCCTGAATCTCTTGACACTTTTAATCAAGGTGCAAAGGCCGATGTCTATAGTTTTGGGGTTGTATTATTAGAACTGGTCACGGGCAGAAGGGCTTCTGATGGTGGTTTTCCTGGTGGATTCAAAGGGAATTTGGTTGATTAGGTCCGTTCTTTGATGAAAGAAAACCATGGCGTTACTGCACTGAACACAAGACTGTCCAATTCTGCTCCTACAACCCAAATGCTGGATATAACTAATGTAGAGCATTCAGCTTCCAAAACATGGATTTGCCTCCTCTTTTGCACAAGAGTGTTTATAAACTAAGTTTAAGAACCCCATGCTTTTCATCAAGCTTTGATTTTCATTCCAATGAGCTTAATTATGGCATTTTCAAACACAGAAACGGAATCAAATGCCTGCTATTGTTTCAGTTTTGATTTTGATCTTAATGAGCTTCATTATGCCGTTTTCAATCACACGATACTCCCTTCTGCATCAGCATCATAGAAAGAAAGCATTCCTGTTTCAAATACATCCCAATTCTCTGTTTTAAGTTTCAGGGGAATGGGTCTGTGGGGGACACATTGGGGATTCTCCTCTTCTTTATTTTGGGTTCCCACTCTACCCCCAGTTTTGAGCAAGGTGCCCATTCTGTCTACCACTTGGCCTATGCTGGAGGAAAAAGTTTTTAAAAATTCCAATGAGCTTAATTATGGCATTTTCAAACACAGAAACAGAATCAAATGCCTGCTATTATTTCAGTTTTGATTTTGATCTTAATGAGCTTCATTATGTCGTTTTCAATCACATGATACTCCCTTCTGCATCAACATCATAGAAAGAAAGCATTCGTTTTCCAAATACATCCCAATTCTCTGTTTTAAGTTTCAGGGGAATGGGTCTGTGGGGGACACATTGGGGATTCTCCTCTTCTTTATTTTGGGTTCCCACTCTACCCCCAGTTTTGAGCAAGGTGCCCATTCTGTCTACCACTTGGCCTATCCTGGAGGCAAAAGTTTTTAAAAATTCCAATGAGCTTAATTATGGAATTTTCAAACATAGAAACGGAATCAAATGCCTACTATTATTTCAGTTTTGATTTTGATCTTAATGAGCTTCATTATGCCATTTTCAATCACACGATACTCCCTTCTGCATCAGCATTATAGAAAGAAAGCATTCCTTTTCCAAATACATCCCAATTCTCTGTTTTAAGTTTCAGGGGAATGGGTCTGTGGGGGACACATTGGGGATTCTCCTCTTCTTTATTTTGGGTTCCCACTCTACCCCCAGTTTTGAGCAAGGTGCCCATTCTGTCTACCACTTGGCCTATCCTGGAGGCAAAAGTTTTTAAAAATTCCAATAGATAGAAGGTGTGGAACACCGCAGAAATGAAATCTTAAAATCCACATGCTCTTGGTTAAATTTTTATTTTATCTCAATGAACTTAGTTATGTTGTCAGATATGGAATCCTAGGAACTCTAACCTTTTGATTGATTTGATTTTGGCCCTAATGAGCTTAGGTATGACATTTTCAATAATAGAAAAAAAATCTTGAAAACACATTGTTTTTTATTAGATTTTGATAAAAACCACATGTTCTTTATTGCATTTTGATTTTTAATCTGGGAGAA